>OMKX01108215.1:0-14772 GCA_900302425.1 Brosme brosme
ACCTACTACTTCAGCTACTACTACTTCTGCTACTACCTACTACTTCAGCTACTACCTACTACTTCAGCTACTACTACTACTTCAGCTACTACCTACCACTTCAGCTACTACTACTACTTCTGCTACTTCTACTACTTCAGCTACTACTACTACTTCTGCTACTACCTACTACTTCAGCTACTACTACTACTTCAGCTACTACTACTTCAGCTTCTACTACTACAACTACTACTACTACTACTTCTGCTACTACCTACTACTTCAGCTACTACTACTACTTCTGCTACTACCTACTACTTCAGCTACTACTACTACTTCATCTACTACTACTACTACTACTACTTCAGCTACTACTACTTCAGCTTCTACTACTTCAACTACTACTACTACTACTACTTCAGCTACTACTACTACTACTTCAGCTACTACTACTACTTCAGCTACTACTACTTCAGCTTCTACTACTTCAGCTACTACCTACTACTTCAGCTACTACTACTACTTCAGCTACTACTACTACTTCATCTACTACTACTACTACTACTACTTCAGCTACTACTACTTCAGCTTCTACTACTTCAACTACTACTACTACTACTACTTCAGCTACTACTACTACTACTTCAGCTACTACTACTAGTACTCCAGCAACCAGCCTGTCCTCCTAGAAAATACGACCGCATAGGTCGTTTGTACCGCCCCAAATTACGACCCACTGGAGCGTATCAAAATGTAGCGCCTCTAGCGGTCATGCAAATAACGACATTCTGAAGTCTCGGGGCCGCTCGTGGTTGCTCGGGACGCGCCTTATTCAGACCTTTGACCTCCTTTACGAATCATAGATTCAACGCCGTCTTTCTGGTAAGTTTGTTAGCTTCTTGTAATATTCGTTTTTAAATTAGCGTTTTTATCAGGTATTAATCTGTTTTTAGCGATGTTTCTGTAATTCACGCAACATAAAGTTGGTTCAGTTTCATGTTTTGTTAGTCAATTTGCAAAGGATTCTGGAAGATGTTATTTAAGGCTACCTTGTTTAAAGCTATAACACTAACATGCTAACGTAAAAGCTAGCTAGTGCTATCCATGTATGGTATTTAAAAGGTGCTTTCGCTCCAACCTATACAGTCCAATCCTCATCATTCATGTCAATTTTATTCTAATAAGCAGTACACACGACACGTGGAAAAATACAGAATGAAACGGTCATTAGAAAGTCAACCGCTGCATTATTATTATTATTTTTTTTTTAAACAAGTGAATAGTGAAATAACAGCTAGGAATAATAATATAGGCTTATTATATTTAGCCTAATAGTTGTCTTTTCTGACTGGTATTGGGTCACTGTTGGCTTTAAACCATCAACATGAGAAAAATTCAAAGTAAATTATATTAGAAGGTGCTTCTTAATATATGTGAGGCACCACGTGGCTCGTGGTCGAGCTCACCACACATCAAGCTGGTGTGTGGTGAGCGTTCTGGCGCCGATTGGCTGCCGTGCATCACCCAAGTGGGTGCTACACACTGGTGGTGGTTAGTGAGGTCCCCCCTTCACTGTAGGCGTCTTTGAGTGTCTAGAAAAGCGCTAAATAAATTCAATGAATTAATATAAGGTAATATGAACTTGCAGAATGTAAAATAAAAACAAACATTGCCGGTGCAATTTGCTGAATTGCAAACAATTAACAGAAGGGGAACTTTTTGTAAGTTACTTTGCATTAAGAAATGTTTATTTGAGTGCCAACAATAATATTATTGAACTAATTTGATGTGTTTCTTCTTGCACATCAAGCCACCTTTCAAATCTCCATAACACAATTTAGAAATCCAACGGCTCTATTAAGGGCCATTTTGTCATTATGTCTTTTTAGCAAAAATTGTCCTTGTTTTTAGTTTTTATTGTGATTGTCCTTTTTTTTGTCTTTTTATGTTTTATATTTGTCTAAAATATGGCATCTGTGTCAAATAGACAATTGAAAGAATGGCTGGAGGCGGGGGGAAGCCTTGATGGAGGAGTTAGCAACTAAAAAAGTAGTTTTTATTTTTCTGTAAGATCTGCATTATAGGATTTACCTAAAATTATTTAAATTAATAATGTCCCCGCTCCACTACAGGCAATTTTATTACAACTTATAATTTTTCCTCCATGTTTTGTGTTTTCAGTTAAACCTGCCGGCCCCAGGGAGCTTCCAGAAGTGGATGAGCCACATGCGACGGAGATTTCTCAGGAGGTCCCTAGTCTTGGTATGCATATTTAATTGTGAAATCTTTAGGGCTGTCAAACGATTAACATTTTTAATCAGATTAATCACAGGATTCTGTGGATTAATCACGATTAATTTTACCATTCGAAATATGCCTGAAAAATTCGAATTTTTTCTGTATATTGTTGTATGAACAGAAAGATAAAGGACAGAAGGTGGATATGTAGCCTACATTTAAAATTTGTATTTTTATTAATTGAAAATCCAAATGATGGTTTTAATACTGAAAATAAATTTAAATCCAACTAAAATATATACCCACCACACCATAATTCAATTGGTCTGTCTCTTTACTATGTCTTTGGGCAAATATAGGCTATATAATGGCATTTATTTGGTGAATCTATAGGTTGTGCATTCTTGAATACAACTTGGTGTGTGTGCGTGTGCGTGTGTGTGTGTGTGTGTGTGTGTGTGCGCGCACACGTCCTAGGGGACTGTTCATTTGTGCCAGGAAGCTGACGTTATGTTGCCTTGTTTGAGAAGGAGCCGTCTTGCTCAGACCTGCACAATTATGATGCACGTCTTCCTGAGAGCACAGCATTTTTGCTGTGCGCTCAGCAAGACGCGCGTCTGAGCAAGGCGGCTCCTACTCAAACGAGGCTATTGTCTACTCACACACACCTCTGAAAACTGCAGAAGTGTGTGTCCTCGCATCAACTCTCACCCGCGGCAGTTGATTTTATATACTATCTATGCCCCGGCCCCGACACATACGGGCCGTTAGCAGTTTAAAACACGGCACGGGCTAACGTACTGCTATGTTTGGCTGCGCGCAGCTACTGATCCTGGGTCAGCCACAACAGTAGGACATTGACGTGATGACGTCAATGTCTTAATTGACGTCATCACGTCGCCGCAGAGCCGGTCACGCTCTCTATAGGTCCATGGCTGGTCCATGAGCTACTACTGTTATACCGTCCCTCCAAAGATCTTATTTCGGGGGTTAACACCCTTCACTTCTACCGGCAGTGTCTGATTTCGGAATGTTTAAAAACAATGGTTATAAAACAAAATTTAGAATCCATGGTCTAAGCCATGGTCTAAGCGCATTTTTCTAAATTGTGCAGTACGCTCAAACAGGGGGTGCAGTTACCCTTTAAGGAGTATTAATTCAGTGGCAGCAATTAAAAGCATGATTATACAACTCATTTTATGTTTTGTTTTTTTACAGGTCTTTGTGAATCCAACCACCTTTTGATATCGAAAATACGATAAAGCCAACGGCCCTTTTTAGGGCCACTTTGTTATTCTTTGTTACAAACATTTCTATTGTGGTGTTATTGTTGTTGTTGTGTTTTTTGTTTGTTTGTTTGTTTTGTCTAACAATGTCTTCTGAGCACTCTAGACTGCAGGAATTGCTGAGGGCGGGGAATGACTTGGCAGATGAGTTTGCAGCCAGAAGAGTAAAATTTTTTCTATTATTTCTCCATTATGGGATTAAACACTTCTGCTGCACAAACCTGAACATTATGTTTGTGTCCCAGTACATTCAATATCATCCTTGTTTTTACTTTCAGCCTTCGAAGCCAAGAAACCGACGGGGGACTGGAGGCTCCAATGTTACGTGGAGGAAGAGGGACCAGGATGGGAACATCGTACCCCAAAATTTTCGGAGGAATCGATCTGGTCAGCAATATTAAATAGTTGGTTACACTGTCATTCATAATTTTGAATGCCTTTGGTCAACGATAATTTTTCCTTTTTCATATTTGTGTTTTCAGTTCAGTCTGTCGCCCCAAGGGAACCCCCTTGGGTGGATGAGTCGCAGACGGCTGATATTTCTCAGGATGTCCCAAGTCTCGGTGCGCATATTGAATTGTGACATTTTAAATACAGTCTACCTGAGCAATGAATGAATTACCAATTTTTCTAACTCCTTTTTTAATCATATTTGTGTTTTCAGTTCAGCCTGTTGCCCGTAGGGAACTCCTAGATGTTGGGGAGTCGCACACGGCTGATATTTCTCAGGATGTCCCAAGTCTTGGTGCGCATATTGAATTGTGACATTCAGTCAACCTGAGCAATGAATCGAGAAACAATTTTTCTAACTCCCTTTTTTTTCTTTTTCTTTCATCAAATTAGATCAACATCTTCAGGCACTCAGAAATCTGCTGAGTTCTGTCACTGTCCCTGCATCAGCAGAAGAGGAGCAGACACCCACCATGTCTGCATGGAGCAGAAGACAAACCATCTGCGAAAGAAAATTCAGGGCTGCAATGCCAGAGCTTCTGAATTCCATGTTGGCAGCAGAGACTGTGAACAGGCATTGTTGTCAGCAATGCCAAACTGTTGATGCTGTGGTCCGGTGCCTCGACTGTGTTGCCTCAGGAACTCAGTTTCTCTGTTCAGCATGTGACGTGACTATCCACAGGAAAAACATCTTCCATGACAGAGAGGCCATGATTGATGGTTTTTTCGAACCCATTCCCCCCACATCCTTTGTGGTGGTGGGTGAAGGTGGCCAACATCAACTTGGTGAACAAGGTACATACAAAGAAATAGTAGATTTACCCTCACATTGTTTTCATGATGTGTAGTACAACATCTGCAGGTGCAGAATATAATATGTCTAAAGTTTCCTTTAACTGTTTTAATGTGTTGTACTTTTTGAATTTAAGTGATAACTGTCCAGACATTTTATTTACTGTAGTGTGCCTTCTTCCGATTCCTCCACCAACCCAAATCTGCTCCTGTGGTCCAAACCAAGACTTCTCCATTCTCCCTGGAAAGCAGACTGTCTTGGTGACTATCAACGGTATGGTGCCTTTTCCTTTTGTAATTTATATTCCATCGGAAGGTGATGTGAAGTGAAGCATGTAAAATGTTGACTAATATCCTTTTTGTGCTGTGTTGTATAGAACATGTTCAAATAATAGGATTGTCTGTTTTCAGGTCCATACAAATTGTGCTTGCCTGCTGTGTGCTGTCCAAGTTGTTCTTGCAAATGGGCTCCAGGAACAAGTGACTTGCTTGGATGCAGATACTGGCCAGCAACCACCAGCTGCCAACTCCTGTACAAGTTTGATGTCTTCACATCATTTGAGCAGATGAAGTTATCCAGCCCAGCTCTGTCTCAACAAGCATTTCTCAAAATGCTTGAACATCGATCCCTTCGCACAGGAAGGGTAAGAACTTTCTTTTAATTTGCAGGATTTTTTATATTGTAATCTTTGATTAAGGAAAGTATTAACCAAAGTAATACCATTGTTTTTACAGACGGGCCGTATCTGTGGCGATACCTTCCACAGAGTCTTTCGTGAGTTTGCTTTCTGCAATTTAAAAAAAAAAGACCTCTGCCTGGTTGAGCCCTTCCAATGTCCAGCATGCACACCAGACATGCTGGCTATATCTGTGGATGGTAATCGAAAGCATTACCGCTTCATGAAGTCCAAGGGGTGAGTGGAATCATTAAATTCATAACAGTTAAAAATTAAATCATTTGTCTCATTTCATGTTTTCATCATCAGAACTTGGAAACTATTTTCGGCAATCAAAAAACGTATTATATTCATGGAATTACAAACAGAAAGTGATGTTATACAGTATATTAAAATGCTTATATGTTCCACATTCACCATAAGTTAATACTTTAAACCCAACACATCACCCAATTTGAAACCATCTTGTGATGTTGAAGTACAATGACAGTCCATTAAATACGTCACTAACGTTTTATGTCTCTTCATGGACCACTTCAATGCCAAACATCTGTAAGGATGTTCTTCACTTTTAGCAATCATTATTTTTCTTACATTTTGACATGTGTGATAACAAATTCTTCTCAATTAACAGGACTGAGGAACCATCTCTTTTTGAAGGACGGTTCATTGCTGATGATACTAAAGTTTCTGCCTTTGTAGACCAGATCAGAAGCCAGATGTTGAGTGTAAGGTTTTATTTATCTCACTTTCCTTTATTTTTCATCTATCCTAGTACTGCATGTAACAGATTGTATTTACTTTCAGAGGACTGGTCGTGATGTCTGTGGGCCAGCATCATTTACAGCAGGCAGGGAAACGTCCCAGAAGTCAAGGGCCAAGGTGGATGAAGAGGGCCTGCACATAGCTGTGTGCAGGCATGGAATGTTGCTTCAGGGCCTGAACCACTACCGTGGGGAAGTCTATGCATACCCCATGTTCCTGCAGAAGGAGCTGGCTCAAGCCACAAAGGCAACATTCTTTTGCATGGACCTTACTTGCAGGTATTCATAACTATCGCTAAATCATTAATGCAGTTTTCACTGATGTATATAGATTCCGGTATTTTGGGCAAGAACAATTCTAAATTCTAAACAATGCACCTGATGACATTCCAACTATGATGCTTTCAACATGGCGGCACTAGGCCTTGGTCCAAGGTTTGGAGAAATATGGACATATATGAGACCCTTTCTCAGCTATTATGCACTAAATTAAACGTACTTATGGATATTATAATTACTTTCTACAAAATCTGCTAGGAAATAAAACCCAAAATTCTACAAACGGCAGGTGGGACCAGCAGATATAATTAAAATTAGCTTTAATATATTTGTTTCCTGGTCATTTTCTTGGGCAGGATCTGTCTCCTTACATATGCTAACATACCTCCCAAATATTGCTGTCTTTCCTGCAACAGGTATTGGCCATATTTGGAGAAGATGGCAGAAAAGTTGCCTCAGCTCCGACACCTTACAGAGATGAAGCCATTTCTCTCTGTAATGCATGCCAAGGCTCACACTGGCAAATGTGAGGTACAGTGTGCAAGTCAATTGTTTTCAGAAATGTATCCCTTCTAAAATGAGCTCATAGCACCAACAGTTAATTGGGGATTCAAAGCATTGTAACTAGATTGTAATGCCAAATGTCATGATCCCATCGTTTTTTTTTTTTTGGTGCAGGTGAGGTGGGGGGGCAGAAGTCAGGATGGTGCAGGAAACACTGTTGGAGAGGAGGTAGAGCAAGTTAACAGTTTCCTGTCAAGGGCAGCTCTCACAACAAAGTACATGACCAAGTCAGGTTAGTTTTAAACGATTGTACGCTTTGACACGATACAAGACTTTAAATTGATTAAATTATGTCTCCTGCTTTTTACAGGCAGATCAGATATGCTAACGGTGCTTGCCATGGTTTGGAACCAAAGGAAGGTGGACGGTCTCCACAAGACACTAACAAAAAGATTTGTAAAAGTAAGAAGCCTATACTTCAGGTTAACTTTTACATTTGTGATCTCACTGTTACATGGTATAGTTTTGAATTATGGCATTTGGCATACGTTGCTGAAGGTAAAGTATTTATGAAACCTTTCAATTTTAACAGCAGGTTGATAATAAACTAAGAGATTATACCTCAGGCCTTATATGTATATATATGTTTTGAAACATTCTAAATAGAGTACACAGAGGGCAGAAGTGGAAGAAGCCAACCTTGACAGTCTCAAGCAGGAACTCAACATCTCACTGCAGGACACTGAGCAGTGGGTGTTGGATGTGAAGCAATGGGCTGCCACAGGTATTTAATAACGATGTTGGTACTGCCAGGCCATACCTAGACTGTTTTTTTTTTCAGTCAATCATTGCTTGTTTGTTTGTTTTTTTCCAGAAAGAAATGGTGCTCATAATATTCAGGAAGAGCTCCGGAGAGAAATTGATGAAATAATCTACTCTCTCCGAAGGAAAAAGCATGACCTCTATCGACAAAATGGTATTTGCTATAACTTTACTTAAGAGTTTTTTCTTCTCTTTTTTCAAACTAAATCATTCTTTGTTGTTTTTCTTTAATTACATTGTTAATATTACAGACAGCAACCAGACAAGACAGAGGAAGAGAAGGAGGATTGGAGAGCAGAAGAAGAAGCTCCAAGAGAAGATCCTGCTCTACAACTCAACAGCTACCAGTGAAGAGAAGATCAACACAGAGGAAACATCCAGTCTCTCCGATGATCTTATTCTGCCTTGGGAAGCACAAGGAGATGGTATGTAAAGTGTGAAATTCAAGTAGTAACATCTTATCCTCACTTCCAATCATAAGACATGGAACCTTCCACAACATGACATGCCATATAAGGCTTGTCAGCCCTCAAATAGGGACACTTTGAGCTGGACCTGTGGTGGAACACTTAGTGATTCGATTTTGTCATACCTGGTTTTTGTATTTTGTACTTTTTTAAACAGTGATAAGCCTCCGCTTGAAGCGGCGTCTCTTCGACCAGGTCATGCTGGTCAGGCGTTTGGACGAGGAGAAAGCAATCGTCGTGAAAGAAATGACTCAGCATTGTCAGTACCTGAAGAAGGGATTGGACAAACTGAACAATCTGCTTGCTCAGAATACAGAGGACCTCAAAAACTGTAGTATGTTCCTTCAATACTTCTTTTATAAGGATACGTTCCCAAGCAAAGCTACCATGTTATATTAACATGTGCATATATTACTCAGCAGGACGATTAAGGTGTTATGTAATTGCATTGATTTGACTAAAATGTAGAAACTTCTTTAAATCTGGAATTGAGCAAGCTGTTTTGGTTTATTGCAGGCGGTAATCCTTTTTGTCTTTACTCCTTACTTTAGCTTTTCCTACAGACCTGAACGAGGACGGATACAGAGGACTGTATTGCTGTGTTTTACAAACTAAACACATTCTGCAGAGACAACTGGGAACAGTGACCTGCGCCTACGCTCATGTCGTCACAGACCCTTCTTTTCTGGAGGAAGACATTGACAACTGTGAAGAGGAGGGCGAACAGGATGACAGCAGTGAAGGATTTTCCGAGGAGGAACCTTAACTACAAACTTTCAGGAAATAAAATGTGTGCATAGGTTGTCACTAGGGTTTGAGTAAGAGCTGCAAGTTTTGATGTATTTCATTTAATTTAGAATGTCCTCTCAAACTATTAGCTGTAAACATAAGTGTGCGTCATGCACTCTAATGCTGTAGTTAGCCATAGTTGTAGTTGCAAATATTGTTAATGTAATTGTTCTTAATTGTGATATTTGTCCTAGAATGTAATCACTATAATGTGAACAGATAAAGCTGATACTATTGTCTTTTCTAACGGAACAAAGGGTTGTGTAACATATTAAGGTTTTCATATGTAAAATGTCTGTGACATTTACTATCATCATTATTACAAGCAGTGTTTCTTGCTTTCATTATGGCAAAATGTGTTTTAAGTTGTATTGCTTCTGCTGAAATGTTGACCTTGGCATCAAGACCAGCTTAAACAAAATACATATCAGTATAACCCACTGCTTCTGTCTGTTGTGTTTAAACCTATTTGCAGCAATTTAAGATTCATTAAACATTCTTTAGTATTAAGTAATTACAGACGCACACCTCATAAAGCGTTATAGGCCTTACTCATATCAGGTTATTGAATAAGTGCCATCACCCTTTCAATTTAGAATCGATCAGTGCACAAGCGAGCGAGTAAACCAAGAAAATCCCCACTTTATTTCATGGATTCTCTAGCTTTACTGCAATAACGATTTCGGCTGTCCTAGATATTTGATACATCCAATGAATATGTTTTTGCAACCCTATTCTCCAAACAAGCAGAACTACTAAAACCCTATTTCTAGAATAGGCTTTGGCCAAAATGTCAAAAATTAACGATTATATTTACTTACTGTCACATAGATCTTCTCTATGCAATATATGTACTAATTCGGCTGTAACAGATAAGTTGATAACATACATATTTTTAGAACCCTAGCCCTTGTTTGAAAGCTAAAACACTACAACTATGGCTAATAACGTGTATTAAGATGCAGGGCGCATCTCCGGGAAATGTAGTCTTTAAAATATATTAGTGTTTTTCCTTACAATTGAAACTTACAAATCTACAATTAAAGGTTCAGTAAGCGGAATGGTCAGTTTAGCTACATGCAGAGCGGGTGACTGAGAGATCTGTGATGTATTGTACATTAGTTGTAGTTCACCTCCTTACCACTGGGTGGCGTCCGTGTCAGTTGAAACCTAAGTCAAGTACAGTTGTACAAGTGAATCTGAGTTGTGTTGAAGACTACCAGTAAACAGACAGTCATGCTACATCGGTCTCCGTGATTTATTAATATTACATGGTGTCAGAAGTGAACTAGAAGAAATGGAGCAACTGAAACCTCCAAATAGTCTGAGCTTCGAGGGGAACGTCGCTGAAAACTGGAGAACATGGGTTCAGAAATTCGACCTCTATCTCATCGCATCTGGGTTGGCGGAGAAGAGTGAAGAAAGACAGTGTGCAACGTTTCTACATGTGGCGGGAGATGAAGCCTTGAAGGTATATAACACAATGGAGTTTGGTGAGGAAGAATTGGATATGACTGTATTGAAAGAAAGCTTTAGGAAATACTGTGAACCAAGGAAGAATGTAACTTACCTGAGACATATCTTCTTCACGAGAGCGCAAGGAAAAAATGAAACCATTGACGCATACGTGACAGATCTGAAAAATAAAGCTAAGGATTGTGGATTTGGAGCGTTGAATGATGAACTGATAAAAGACCGCATAGTGTGTGGAGTTAACAATGACACAGTGAGGGCAAGACTCTTGCGAGAAGATGAGTTGGATTTGAAAAAAGCATTAGACATTTGTCGAGCTAATGAAATTACACAAAGTCACATGAAGGCTCTGCAAGAGGAATCAGACATTGCCGTGAATAAAATAACCAGAACAAAGCCCAGAGCTAAGCAAGATAGCATGCGTGTGCAACGTGACAGGAAAGACGGTGAGGAATGCACTAGATGTGGATACACACACGAGCCAAAGAAATGTCCTGCATTCGGGAAAGTTTGCAACGAGTGTTCAGGGAAGAATCACTTTGGTCGGATGTGCAAAACACCGAAACGAAAGGGATACGTAAAGAAAACAGAGAGAAAAGTTCATGAATTAGAACAGGAACAAAATGCTGAAATGTTTCTAGGTTGCATTGAGATGGAAGAAAATGTGCCAATCAAGCGTCTGGATACAGTCTCTGCAAATGAAAAAGAAAATCAGAAATGGACACAAGCACTGAAAATAAAGAACCATGCATTGACATTTAAGCTAGACACAGGAGCAGAGTGCAATGTATTGCCGTACAAAGAATATGAGAGAGTAGTTAACAAGAAAGCACTGCTGAAATCCAATTGTAGGCTTGTTACCTATTCTGGCCACACGATGGAGCCAAAAGGCAAGGCAAAGCTGAAGTGCTACCACAAAGACAAGGAATATGAGCTTGAATTCCAAGTTGTTGATGGCAATTCACCTGCAATTATTGGCAGAGATGCATGCACAGAGCTAGGCCTGATCAAAAGAGTGTTCAAAATAGGAAATGAAGAAAATGACGACATCTTAGGTGAATATGAAGATTTATTCAAAGGCTTAGGATGTGTTCCAGGATTACACCATATCCAACTGGACAAAGAGGTTCCACCAGTCATCCATGCACCGCGCAAAATACCTGTAGCATTGAAAAACAGAGTTAAAGAAGAATTAGACAGAATGGAAGACATTGGGGTCATTGAGAGACAAACAGAGCCCACTGACTGGGTAAATAGCATGGTGACTGTAGTCAAACCAAACAAACTCAGGATTTGTATTGACCCACAAGATCTCAACAAAGCGATACGCCGAGAGCATTATCCATTACGCACAGTTGAAGAGATAGTCGCAGAAATGCCAAATGCCAAAGTGTTCTCTGTACTGGATGCCAACCATGGCTTCTGGCAAGTGCAACTCGACGACGAAAGCTCCAAACTGTGTACCTTCAACACTCCGTATGGAAGGTATCGGTTCCTGAGATTACCTTTCGGCATCTCGTCCGCTCCAGAGGTGTTTCAAAAGTGCATCGCGCAGCGTCTAGAAGGCCTGGAGGGAGTCGTGAACATTGTTGATGACATTCTTGTTTGGGGAGAAAATAAGGAGCAGCATGACAAAAGACTGAGACAGCTGTTAGACAGAATCAGAAGCATCAAACTGAAGCTGAATCGAGCTAAGTGCAAGATCAGAATGACTGAAGTCAGCTATGTTGGACATGTCTTGTCAGCAGACGGATTGAAACCCGACCCAGAAAAGGTCAGAGCGATACAGGACATGCCTGAACCAGAGGATAAAGCAGCTCTGATGAGGTTCCTGGGAATGCTGCAGTATCTGGCGAAATTCATACCGAATCTGGCAGAGGTGAGTGCACCTGTGAGAAAACTGCTAGAAAGTGACATAGCATGGCATTGGGACTTTGAACAACAAGAGAGCTTCCGAAAGCTGAAGTCACTGGTGAGTAACACCCCAGTGTTGAGATACTTTGATGTCAGCAAAGACATTACGCTGTCAGTAGACGCAAGTTCTGAAGGATTAGGAGCAGTGATACTGCAAGAGGGACACCCCATAGCATTTGGATCGAGGTCGCTCACTGAGTGTCAGAAAAGATACGCTCAGATAGAGAAAGAGCTTTTCGCTATTGTCTTTGGCTGTGAGAAGTTCAACCAGTACCTTTATGGGAAATCTGTGCACGTTGAATCAGACCATAAGCCCTTAGAGACAGTGTTCAAAAAGTCACTACAGAAAGCCCCTCCTCGACTACAAAGAATGCTCATGAGACTGCAACCATATGACTTGCAAGTGAAATACAAACCTGGCAAAGAGTTGTATATAGCAGACACACTGAGCCGTGCCTTTCTCAAAGAGCACACAGAACCACTGTTGGAAGATGAATTACAAGTTCATGTTTTGTCATCTTACCTGCCAATCACACCCGAAAAGCTGAATGCCTTCAAGACAGCAACAGCAGCAGATGAGGAGATGCAACTGGTGATGAAATGCGTTCAGACAGGATGGCCTGCAGAAATCAGACATGTTCCACCAGAGGCCAGGAAGTATTGGACTTTCAGAGAAGAGCTCACATGCTCTGATGGCCTACTCTTCAAACGCTCACGAATTGTCGTACCGCACAGCTTGAGGACAGACATGATGGAGAGAGTTCATGAGTCTCACCTAGGCATCGTGAAGTGCAAAGAAAGAGCCAGAGATGTCATGTACTGGCCAGGAATGGCAAAAGAGATTGAGGATGTTGTTATGAAGTGTACAGTCTGCGATAAGTTCAAACGCAATAACACCAAAGAACCACTCATCAGCCATGAAATACCAGACAGGGCATGGGCAAAAGTTGGCGTTGATCTGTTTCACTACAATCAAGGTGATTATCTGATGTGTGTGGATTACTTCTCCAAGTTCCCAGAGATCGCCAAGCTCACACAGACAACTAGTGGACATGTAGTGACAGCGCTCAAGTCAATCTTTGCAAGACATGGAATTCCGGATGAAGTCGTGTCGGACAATGGTCCACAATTCTCAAGTGCAGAATTCAGAACATTCACACAGAACTGGGAATTCATACACACTACGTCCAGTCCAGGATTTCCACAGTCTAATGGACAGAGTGAAAGAGCAATTCAGACAGTGAAAAATCTGTTAAAGAAAGCTGCAGAAAGCCAGAACGAACCATACATTGCTTTGATGGAGTACAGAAATGCACCACTAGATGGCGTTAAGCTGTCTCCTGCTCAGTTGTTAATGGGACGTAGACTGAAAACAAAATTGCCTACATCAAAACAGCTCCTGAAACCACAAATACACAAGAACGCACACAAGAACATCAAAGACAGGCAGCTAAAACAGAAACACTACTTTGATCGTGGAGCAAAACATCTACCAACTCTTGAGGAAGGAGAAAAGATCAGAGTAAAAGTGAAAGACAACTGGCAACCAGCAACTGTGTTGAAAAGTCATGATACGCCAAGATCCTTCCTCATCAAAACACCTGATGGAAATACCTACAGGAGAAACCGTCGACACCTGCTGAAAACCAGAGAAAAGACTTTCACAACACACAGTCCTCCACAACTGGAAGACTACGATCCAGGAGAAAGACAACCTGCAGAAAGTGACGCATCATTCCAGACACCAGCGTCATCACCTGTGAAAACATCTGCAACACCTACCGTGAATGAAGGAGTGGTGAAGAGCTCACGAGTCGGCAGAGAGATCAAACCACCGTCTCGTTACTCTCCATGAACTTGAGTATTGAAAGAAAGAAAAAAAAAAAGTTTTTGCTACTTTCTGTTTCTATATAAGGCATTGGTTAAGTTGTGAATTTTAAGTAATAGAAATACTGCCAAGGAACATTTAGTTTGTAAGGTTAAACTATGAAGTAAGAGTTTTATTTAGTATAAGAAATGATATGTTTTAATTTGCAAAGACAACTCAGGAATTTAACAGAAGTTACTACAGGATAGAACTGTTGAGAGAATATCTATCTTAAGGAGAGAGATGTGATGTATTGTACATTAGTTGTAGTTCACCTCCTTACCACTGGGTGGCGTCCGTGTCAGTTGAAACCTAAGTCAAGTACAGTTGTACAAGTGAATCTGAGTTGTGTTGAAGACTACCAGTAAACAGACAGTCATGCTACATCGGTCTCCGTGATTTATTAATATTACACTAACCACTCGGTGAGTTGCACATTTCTGAAAACGAACGTTTAGAGTTGTTTTAAGG
>OMKX01108216.1:0-15895 GCA_900302425.1 Brosme brosme
CTCCCCATGTACTCAATAGACTAGCTGTGGGTCAAGGGGTCCTGGACCATCCCCATGGAGACCCTGTTTTAGCCTGGCACTGATGACCATGCTCCATAAGTGTTTTTCCACAGTCCACTGTCTGCCCCCACCCAGACCCATGGGTCATGATGCTACTGCAGAACAGAGCCGTGAACCAGCAGAACATAGGGAGAGTGTTGCCTACTGTTCTTCTACATGCCACTCATTTTGGGCCACTCTATATGCCACTCGTTATGGGTCTGTGTGTCTCGTAGATTTCCAACGGATAGTACTTTTGGTAAAGGTTCAGCACTGGTCTGTTGTTGATGTTTAAACAACAACAGGGACTCCGAAAGGAGGCTGACATTTCCTGGCGTTTGTAAAAAAAAAAGAAAGAAGAAGGGACATTTCTCCTCCAGCGTAAGAGAGGGAGGCAGCTCCAACACAATGGGCTTGTTATGCTTTCCAGGGAGAAAGCGCTGGGCTATTTCCTGTTGAGGTGGTGCTGGTTTGCATATGGTCATAGGGCTTACATACACGGAAGAAAAGAGAGTTAACGTGTAATCTAATACGTGATATAACTACAATTTCAAGAAGAACAGACTTCTTATGGATTCACAATCTCTGTGAACATAGACATCTTCTGCTCCAAGCACTATGCCAGCATTAAGATGCAGTCATGTTCCACCAGTAATCCAATAACGGAGTCCTGTCCCTGCATTATTCCGAGCTAATGGAGGTGAGCAAATCAGAGCACGGGGGCATGGTTGGGAAAGCAATGCATCATGGGAAGTGTGAGACACCAGGGGCTGTGTAAATAACTTGTGGTGGGCATGTCTTTTGGTGCCGGGCATATCTCACCTGTTGGGGGCGTGTCCTGTGGTGGAGAGATAGCAACTTGAACATGGGGGCTAGCCACGCTACTTATGCTTCTGTCTGTATGAATATTGATCTGTAATTCTAATAAGGAGATATGAGGCCAAACCACAATCTCAGACCACGACAATTTTAGTTTCAATAGTCTTTCTTCAGCTTCCATTCATAATGTACACTTCAACAAGTCAGAGGTCGTTGAAGAATGTTTTAATATATTTTCAGAAAAGCATATTTCTTGACCCAAACATGACAGGATTTATTTTGAACTGACCTACTCCTTCAGACTGTAGCCATGTTTGAATGAAGACCAGCTCATAACATAACATGATTCTGCATGTAGACCAGCTCATTAACATAACATGATTCTGCATGTTGACCAGCTCATTAACATAACATGATTCTGCATGTAGACCCGCTCATTAACATAACATGATTCTGCATGTAGACCAGCTCATTAACATAACATGATTCTGCATGTAGACCCGCTCATTAACATAACATGATTCTGCATGAAGACCAGCTCGTTAAAATGATCACATGATTCTGCATGAAGATCAGCTCGTTAAGATGATCACATGATTCTGCATGAAGACCAGCTCGTTAACATGATCACATGATTCTGCATGTAGACTGCTCGTTAACATGATCACATGATTCTGCATGTAGACCAGCTCGTTAAGATGATCACATGATTCTGCTGGGGTGGAAGTGGACCAGACCAGACTGTCAAGTCCAAGGGGCCACCATGGGTCTGTCTGGGTGGTAACCCGCACTAGCACTGGTTTGGACATTCTGGCACGAACTGGCAGCCATGCATCAACCAAGTGGGTGGTGGTGGAGGCACACACACCAACACACACTTAAACGTATCATTATCATTAGTAGTAGTAGTAGTAGTAGTAGTAGTATTAGTAGTAGTAGTATTTTTTAGTATGTGGTTGTGAACATACATATATCCATACAGTACAGATACTACGTGCTCAAATGTTCTTCTGTAAGTCAAAAAATAAATCTTGAAGTTAAAATGCAGAAACGAAAATGAACATATCAATTATGCCAAAACCAGAAACAGACATGAAAGAGAGTCGGGAGGGAGCCTAAACTGCTCTCCTAAATAGGACCAGTAATTATCCCCTGGCTATAGGCAGGGCAGCACGGGAATGGCTGGCTTCTCGTCCTCTCATTGAGGTTTCCTGTTACATATAAATATATACTGCCCTGAAATGACTACAAGATGTGGAACAGTACCAGGGAACCAGACTGCCCATGTGGAAGGTAACGTCAACATGAAGAAGGGCTCTTGAGTTAGCTCCCACCTCTGGGCTGTGTGAGTAAAGTGACCTGAGATGGGTTTGTCCTGTCGATTGTATGTACTATCTAATGCTTCATGTCTGCACCTGCACTCTATCTAGATCCTGTCTAATGTGGGCAGCAAAGTGAGGTGAGTTCTGAGGGGAATGGAGACGTTTTAAAGAGCCCCTATTTTACCACCAGGTGTGATGTATGTTGATTATCCATGAAAAGCCATCTCAAACTCGACTCTATAAACCCTGCAGTGATATCAGACGTGGGAGGTTCCACAGGATGTATAATGGAAGGATCAGCCCACCAGTTGGGACAGGACAGTGGTAGGCTGGTGGTAAAATAGAGAGTCTTTAAGGACTCTTGATTAGTGAGCTATTAAATAATGATCCACTGAAAGACGGATCTATTTCCTTTGATTCTAACAACGGGACTTTCACTATAAAAGTTATCAACATTCGTTGTTTCTCTGAAGATGCTAGATGAAAAGCTGCCAGTGTGTCTTGCATCGATGATGCTCCATTTAACCATAGAACTTGCTGTCAAGAAGTACCCTATACGATTTGTTTTAACCACTTCCACACGCACAGCAACCACACGACCAAAACAACACAGCTGAGGCAGAGCCCCACATGCTAGCTACTGCCTTCTGCGTCGTCTCATAAGTACGTTTCCTGCAAATCCATCATGCAATGCCACTACTGTCCAATACAGTACAGTAGCTGAACAGAGCTGAGCTTTGGGGAACGGTGGGCTCTAAGTGAGCTGTAATAGAAATCAGTTAGAGATCATGAGACAAGCAGAGAGGAGGCGGGCGTGCGCAGGAGGAAACATTAAAGTTTCATTACAGCAGACCGTGTACGGGACTGAGAGTGCAGAGGACAACAACCAGGCTGTGAGATCTGCCACTCCCTGTTAAATATACACAAGCAAAATATTCTCATTATGAACCTTCAAATGGATATATTTTCTCATCAAGATATAGTCCTATTGTTTTCTCGAGTGCAACAAAACAAAACACCCCACTCAATACGTCGTTGTAGCACTATAGCACTAAATTCTGTGAATATGGTGGAGTGCTGCTGACAAACACCATTGGGGTAGGATTAGGATCCAATGCATGATAGTCCCATGGCAACAACAGATAACAAGCCCTCAATATTCACTTATTCAATTCAATGCAGGGAAAAGGCCACAGTTGCTGAATTGAGAAACAATGGCTTTATGTGTCAAGTATTTGGTAATTGCTAGCATGCTTGTGGCACAGGGCAAATGGTGCTGTCCGTCATGCCAGTCTGAGGAATGTAGCGGCAACTGGACACGCACAAGTAAGACTGGGACATTGTACCAACCAGGCGATAAACACTCACTGTAACAAGCGACCCAAGATTGTATTTTTACGCCCTAGGATGAAAACCGATGTATAGAAAACTAGCGTAATGTGACCCATGCCCAGTAATAGCATACATTTATTGACATCTGTAGGCGTTGTAACCAGTCAGTCACTAACGGTTCACTTAATTTCAAGATTTGAAGAAACACGAATGTATTCCATGATAACAGACAAAACGCAGTACACTTGCCACTTTAGCACTGTTTAGCAAAACCGTGTGAATAAAGTGAGTATTAATACTGTTCCTAGGGTATAAACGGCATACTATTTAAAGACACGCTCCACAGACTTCTGTCCTACGGTTTCATTGTTTACCATATGAAGGTTTTTCCTCCGGCTCCATGGCTCCAAGGCGTAAGTCTTCTAGTTAAAATAAAATTTAAAAATTAAGACTATTTCATAATTCCCAGACCTGAGTGGTTGTCGTGTGAAGGGTCTGTTTACTGCAACTTGGTTGAGGTCCGCTCCACATCTGAACTTTACTCGTAACGTTCACAGATAAATTCCTTGGTGAGAGAAACGGCCAATGAAAACTCGCGAAACGTAGATTGGCCGTCAAGTTAACGAATCAGTGACCGAGGCGGGTTGCAGCGTTTACTGAGCAATAAGGTTATCTGTAATTACAAAATAATTCTTAATTACAGCGATATTAATAAAGAATTTGGGGATGCATTACAATAAGTACAAAAGAAAATCAGATACCGAGTCAATGTGAATACAATATTTTGGTATTTTGTAAAATGGGCACCGTTTTTATTCAAAAAAGAATTTTGAAGGCCTAATGTGACTAAGATCCGATGACTTTATTCGATCTTCAGGACACTTGGACAAATAACTGTCCAAGTGTTTATTGTACACAGCTGCCCAATGTCTCTGATCCTGCCCGCTTGCAGTAACCCTATAGGGTTATGACATTGCCGGCGGAGCGTTACAGACAGCCTATTATCCGTGTGAATTGACAGTGTGTTTACATTTACAAATCAAAATGTCTTAAATATTCCACAGTCACGATATTAACTTATTTAGTCGTTTAAATCATGTATTCTACCAAACTAGCCTATATGTTGATTTATGCCTTTCTCTATGGGTGTGACATTTATATTAAACGTTATTGAACTGCTCTACTGTATGACGTTTAGCTATTGTTAGATATGCGTCGACCTCACAGGGCACGGACATTACATAGGCCTACGTTTGATTTAGAATCGGTTTCCGATCAGAACCCGATATCATTTGTTGAAGATCATTTTTAGCAGTTAAAATACCGGTAGGATATCAAGTAATGCTTTGAAATGAATATCCATTCATATTTGTTGGTGCTGGGGTGTTGGTTGCTTGATGGATCCCGGGGGGAAAGTGTAATCTGACTGGAAGAACAGGAGCGGTAGGAAGCGCAGGAGCAGCGGGAGGCCACGGTGCGGCGCCGGGGACCGACTCCAGGGACGGTGACCCAAGAGGGGAGCTCAATGGGGTAGGACATTAACTATATACTGTAGTGTAGGGTATAGCATTTGCAGCTAACTCAAATACAATAAATGACAAACATTGCATGATTGAAACGCTCTTTCATGGTGGTTGTAGATCCACGCAACCAAAAAATATACTTAGTTCCGCCCTTTTTCCGTTCTCCTTTTTCATTATATTCAAAATAGTTAATATATTTAATAATTTATTGCAATGTCATTGTTTCTGACAAGATGTGTATTCGGTTAATGCACTATTAATTTAAAAAAAAAAAATGAAACTTGAAACCTAAAACCATAGCCGCGCCTTCAATGCTAACGCCCCCGAAAATGAGCCAATCAGACACAAAGTCTACTCCTCCTTTATACGCAATTACGCAAGTGCCTACGTAAGCCCGTGTTGTACAACAGTTCTTTCCACCTCAGAGGGCTACTGGTATTGAGAGACACACAGAAGGCACAGTAACTGCACAGCGATTCCAAGGTAAATTCCAAATTCCAAATCAAATGATCACCTTGCTGTTAAAACACACCGTTGATGTATTATGTCCTCCTTCCTGCTTCTAAGACGTTATTGAGATTAAAAGTGAGTTAACCTTACCTAACGCTAACTAGCCTTGCTAGCTCAGCTGTCATACCAGTTTTATTTTGAGTGGCTCAATGGTTTAAAAGTCGTATCTTGTTCTCCCTGTAGTGGGAACTATCTATCCCAGAGCCACCTTACATGCAGAATTAACTTTTATGTGTCCCCGGATTATTCTTTACTACCAGGTCATTTAGAAGCTCATATCAAGGAGACTACTGAATCGAAGGCTACACGCGTTTGCGATCGAACCAAGTCCCTTTCGACTACCCTACTCTAACAGTCTTAACCCATTGGGACAGGAGACTTTGTATTTTCTACATCTCTACAGAGCAACCCCTACCATGGCATTGAGAAGCGCAGTGTGCCGTCTGTTGATCAACCCCCACAGATGTGCCGTCCTCTCGTCGAGGCGATCTCAGGGCACCGCCGCCGCACCTGTGATAGGTAAGGGATAGTCCACGACCAGGCGTTCTGTAATGGGAAAAACAATGTCAGTTAATAGACAAGATCGTAAAAACGACATGGCAACGGAAACGCTATATTGTATTGTATTGCAATATTGTTATTGATTTGATGTGACCCCTAAAAAGCTGGCAGTCTTACTTTAACTAATGCTAGTTTGCGTTCTCACAATAGTTTTGTAAAAGACGAAGATGCTACATAACTGATTTTCTTTTACTCATTTCCACAGCAGCAGACAGGACTGAGCCGAAGCCTAAAGCGCGTAGGTGTCTATATAATCTACTCAGTTGGTACAGTCACCGTCCAGTGTAGTCAAACATGGCCAGTGGCCAGACACACTATATATGTGTGTGTCTGACCATTGCCTGGTTGTCATGGTTGAAATGACGCACACTGGGTGTCCAGATAGTTTTGTTACCAAAGTATTAATAAACCATCCTGTTTTAAATGTTGGTGCCACAATCATGAAACACCTGAACACGGTCAGATGCAAGCAGATGAGAATAACATTAAAGTCATAATGACATTGTTAAGACCTGCTTGCTTGCCATTTACATCTAGAGACTCCAGTAAAGACTGGCTTTGGTCCCCCATATCCTGTTGTAGTTTGAAATGCACAGTGAATGCACAATGCCCATTCAGAAAGATGGGCTCTGTATGAAAAATAATTAACTTGATTTTAGGGGTAGAAGATGCTACTATTTACTCTTTATCTTAAGTGTCTTTACTGTAACTAAAGTGAAATTACGGGAACTTTTAATTTAAGAAAAAAGACCACGTCCCATTGGATAAAAGTCCTTAATGAGCAGGTAGGGGTCTTATTTAGTTGTAGAGGAAGGGGTCTGAGTGAAGGTGGTGTTCAAAGCGTCTCTCTTGCAGCCAAGGTGCAGTTTGACTGGCGTGATGCGCTGCAGCTGGAGGGTCAGCTGACGGAGGAGGAGACGATGATCCGCGACTCCTTCAGGAACTACTGCCAGGAGAAGCTCATGCCCCGCATCCTGCTGGCCAATAGGAATGAAGGTAGAGACACCAGGAGTTCACACACAACCAATCATCACTCAATACCATTAGCATTTAACTCTATGTCCATTTTAGAGATTTTAATGTAAAAGCTCTACTGCACTCAGCAGCTTACTTTGGAGCACCTTTATTCGTAGTAACGTTTCGGTGGAAGACCTTCATCAGACTGCTCCGTCAGATGAATCTCCTTCTTCTGTAGATAACGCCCAACCGTCAGCGTGTTGACTGCTCTCACAACATAGTGACATCAGGGTATAGGGAACGATATCAATGACGATGTGCAGATCAATTAAAAAAGACAAAGAAAACCAAATCATTTAACAGGGCCACTCAAGTGTACGGTAATTGGTTGCTCGACTGAAATGACTTGATATTGTAATGGATTTCATAGAAAGTCATTTTTCTGAGGCTAAACGCACACCTTGATAGCCCTTGATAACATCATTAGGAGTAAATTGCGTATTTCTGTTGTCTGTCCCTTTAACCATCTACTCCCGAACGCAGACGTTTCCCATGGGAACACGTTCCAACAGGACAGGACAGTGGTAGTCAGTGGAAGCTGGTTGTCCCTGGTGTTTCTGACTGCTCTTCCTGTTCTCCTCAGTGTTCCACAGGGAGATCATCTCAGAGATGGGGGAGATGGGAGTTCTGGGCCCCACCATCAAAGGTACTGAACAGATGAAGAACTTTTATCCTCATCTAAAGACAGAGTGGAGAGGCATGCTCCATTCTTTATGTCATGTCATTCCTTCCACGTAAGACAGGATAAAAGAATAAGAGACTTTATTGATCCACTGGCCGTCACAAAGGCTCTTTGATGAAGCGTTAGTTGTAACGTCTGCCCACACAGACTCAGGGATGGGTTTACAAGTAGGGGTATCTGGGAGTGTAAAAACAGTTTACGAGTAGGTGAATGGTAAGAAAGATGATTTGTCTTGTATATGTTGGTGTTTTTTTGTGTGACATGTGTAACTTATGTGTATCGGGTATGTCAGTGTCAAGCCTACAGATACTTTCAGACTCCAGTAAAAGACATTAATTTACATGGGAACGCGCTTTTATTATGAAATCAGCTTTCTGGACTTTGTTCACTAAACCTAATGGCTTCACAACTTGTTTGTTTTATAACCTCAGCCAAACATCAACCCAAATAAAAAATTGCTTCCCAAAAACCTCTCGCCTACATTTCACATCGCCTGACTTTTATGTCCTCCAACCGTTACCTAGGTTACGGCTGCGCAGGAACCAGCTATGTGGCGTACGGGCTGATCGCCAGGGAGGTGGAGCGCGTCGACAGCGGCTACCGGTCGGCGATGAGCGTCCAGTCCTCGCTGGTCATGCACCCCATCTATGCCTACGGCACCGAGGAGCAGAAGCAGAAGTACCTCCCCAGACTAGGTGAGACCCCCCGGAGACACAAGATGGCCGCCTGTAGGACTGCACTCAGCGTAGTGTCAGCCCTGATACCGACTCACGTCTGGGATCAACAAGGGAATGTCCATCAGAATAATAAATCATAACTAGTATCTGAGTCATGATCAATAGCTCAACTTCACAGTATCTTCATTACGTTGAAATGACGTCACTTGGGTAGATCTTTTTCCAACCAGTACATTCATAGTCCACAACAAGGTGCCTCAGCCACAGCCTGGTTAGTAACATGGTGGTGTTTGTAGCTCGAGGAGAGATCCTGGGCTGCTTCGGCCTGACCGAGCCCAACCACGGCAGCGACCCCGGCAGCATGGAGTCCAGGGCCAAGTTCAACCCCTCCAGCCGCACCTACACCCTGACGGGCTCCAAGACCTGGTGAGATACTGTACTGTACTAGACTATAATATACTGTACTATACTACTATACACACCTACACCCTGACGGGCTCCAAGACCTGGTGAGATACTGTACTGTACTAGACTATAATATACTATACTATACTACTATACACACCTACACCCTGACGGGCTCCAAGACCTGTGAGATACTGTACTGTACTAGACTATAGTATACTGTACTATACTACGAAACAAACCTACACCCTGACGGGCTCCAAGACCTGGTGAGATACTGTACTGTACTGAACTGTACTGTACTATATTACTATACACACCTACACCCTGACAGGCTCCAAGACCTGGTGAGATAAAATACTATACTATACTACTATACACACCTACATATTGACTGCTCCAACTGCTTTTCTCTTCAAATTAGCTTTTATAACTTGACTTCGCTTCATCATGTGACCCATCACCTTGTTTTCAGTTTACCGTCATTATCTGTCTGTGGATATAATGAGCCGTATGAGTTATATCAACTCCTGAAGGGTTGCTATGCAATAGCCTTCCTGTTCAAGGTTAACGTTCTGGTGGCCGCATAACTTGACCAGTAAACAACATGTCATTGTTAGAGAGCTAGATGGCCACTAGGGGGAGCCCTCCACACTATTCACAACAGAGCTTGGCATTGATCCAGTGTCTATTAATGGCCACAGTTACAGTGTTTACTCTTCTGAAAAGTCTTATTGCATTTTATTCATCATGAATGGTAACAAATGCAGTGTGGTCCCATCCTGCCATCACTGCTTGTGTAAAGTATACTGGGCCTGTGGCCTGAAGTTTACACGCTCATATTCAAAATGAATCGTCGATTCCATCTTCATGTTAAAAGATCAAATATATCATTTTGAAAAGGCCATGGCGTCAGTTGTTTATTCTGGCGTTACATCCATCTAATGCTGGGGAAGGGGACAGCTACTCAGTAGCACAGCCTTGCATCAAAAACCCCTGCTGTGTGTGTGCTGACCTGCTGGTTCCTCCAGGATCACCAACTCCCCCGTGGCAGATGTGGCCGTGGTCTGGGCCAAGTGTGACGACGGGAAGGTGCGCGGCTTCATCCTGGAGCGCGGCATGAAAGGCTTCTCCACGCCCAAGATCGAGGGCAAATTCTCTCTGCGGGCCTCCATCACCGGGATGATCGTGATGGACGAGGTGGAGGTGCCCGAGGATAACCTGCTGCCCAAAGTGTCTGGCCTGGGGGTGAGGTTCTGTTCTAGATGACACTGTACTTCTGTCTGGGACACACGGACGTGTGCTCTTGCGAGGGGGGAGGGAGATGGGGATGGGGTCGTTGAACTAAAGCTAGAGCTCTCCTAGATCTCCACTTTACTGAAACGTCTTCACTGAAAACTCCATGCAGTCCTCCTTCTGCAGTCGTTATGTCATTTCAATTTATAATTGTATTTATTAATTATACATTACTTTGCACTAACATTAACATAAAAAAACGGTAATGCAGCAAGAATAACACTAAGACCATCAATATGTGTCTTATCTAACAGAAGACAGCACTATGTCCCACACCAGGGGATGGCTGTTACGCTGGTGATGGCATGCTCTCTATAATGACCTCTGCTGTGGGTTTCAGGGGCCGTTTGGCTGCCTGAACAACGCCCGCTACGGCATCGCGTGGGGCGCCCTGGGAGCGGCTGAGTTCTGCTTCCACACTGCACGCCAGTACACAATGGA
This sequence comes from Brosme brosme, assembly GCA_900302425.1. Lineage (NCBI taxonomy): Eukaryota > Metazoa > Chordata > Actinopteri > Gadiformes > Lotidae > Brosme > Brosme brosme. The sequence goes on from OMKX01108216.1 coordinate 10,625, forward strand.
CCGGTGAGGAGGGCCTCCAGCACATGAACAACACTAGTGATGATGTATTGTACGGTTACCTGGAATGTAATGCAGGGTTTCTCAACTTAAGACTCTGGAGCCAATGTGGGGGGGCGTCTGATATGTATAGCGGGTCATGTGAGACTGCAGACATAACAGCTATAGATATCTGAAGATCTCCCATCAAGGCCCTGTATATAGAAACAAGTTTGGTAAACTAAAAATGGGGTCACAGGACAAAAAGTTTGAGAACCAATGCTGTTAGAATATCGATTCATATTTAGATAAATATTATTTGACATAAACCATTGACCTGAGCAGCTAGTCAATGGTTAATGTCAAAATGAAGATGAATGAAACAAAATGAAGTAGGACGTTAAGTGAAGGTTGACAGAAATGTTCTCCGTTTAAATATGAAATCCTAGCCGTGTTTTTGTTCTCCACCAGGATCCAGTTCGGAGTGCCTCTGGCCCGGAACCAGCTGATGCAGAAGAAGATGGCCGACATGCTGACTGAGATCACCCTGGGTCTGCAGTCCTGTCTACAGCTGGGAAGACTCATCGACGAAAAGAAGTCAGTCACTCCCTTTAATCCGGTCTCCGGTCAGTCCCTACAAGGAGTAGCCTTGACTGGCCGGTGTACTAGCACACAGAACCGTTGTAGCCACCTGTTCCCCTCACCTCCGCTGTGGAAGGGTTTCAAAGGTCCATTCAGCCACTGCCCTAGCATGAGGGCGCTAGCAGTCCAAGCTGTAGAGTTAATCAGCTGTTTCCATTGGGGATCAGCAGCTGGATGTAGTTTTGCCTCTTGATGAATGAAAGGTTGTCCAAAAACCAAGTATATTCTCAATGAAAACAAAAACGGTCTAGTTTAGTGGCTATATATAAGTATTATCGTTTGTTTAACCACATCACCACAGCTACCCACATCTACTAGGGCTCCTTCATTCTCAAATTCTGCTGTGACCTCCAGGGCGGCTCCAGAGATGATCTCCATGCTGAAGAGGAACAGCTGTGGCAAGGCGCTGGACGTGGCCCGCCAGGCCAGAGACATGCTTGGGGGGAACGGCATCGCGGACGAGTACCATGTCATCCGTCACCTCATGAACCTGGAGGCTGTCAACACTTACGAAGGTAGGCCCCCCCACTTCCTCTGACCCCCACTGTTGAATGCCCTCAATGTTTAACCCCTCCCCCTGTCTGTCAAGACTCTGCCTACAACCTTTAACCTCTGTCTAAAGGCTAAGGCCCGCCCACTTCTTCTAGTATTGGATCAATATCCAGTATGTGTGTATTTGATCGATAGTCACTACAGTGAGAAGTGTTGTTGGCAGGCACTGTGGCTGCCTTCTGTGCCAATATATGATATGTATACAAAACATGCAGACTAATTGAGACTTAATGAAATTGGATCAGCGAAGTGCAGTGGTTGATCATAGATCCATTGTCTGTAACAGTGAAGTCAAGTTGTCAAAAGAGTGTGACCTAAAGATGCTATGATGCTAATGTATGATGTTGTCTCCACCCTTACCCCCCTAAGGTACCCACGATATCCACGCCCTGATCCTGGGCAAAGCCATCACTGGCCTGCAGTCCTTCACCGTGGACAATTAAGATCCTCTTGCTCTGCCGAGCCTACATCAACACCCACTTCAGACTGTAAAACAGGACCCTGGACTGGGTTGGTGTTCTGCATAACACTACTGCTCTAGTTCTCCATCTCTTGAAGAGGCTTGCTGTTGATTTGAGCCATAGATCAGGTTTGTAAAATTGAAGTCATAAATATCTTGTCCAGTGTAATTATTTTCAGCAGATTAACTATAACTATTTTTCTATGACCATGCCATAACAATTTCAGTGCAACTGTACCATTGTGGACAGTCAGACTTGTTGAACAGAATGTATTGAATAAAGAGTTTTCCACAAGGTGAGAATACAACGGATACATTTACCTCCAAAACGAGATGCACAAAATCATGAAGGGGTTTTCAGTGCTGAAGCGTTTAAAGGGCCTCTAATGGACCCCCAGGTGTGAGGGTGATTTGTCATGACAGACATACCCAGATGTATGGTGGATAGATCGACTCCCCTTCCCCTTGTGGACTGTACCAACTCGTACAGCTGCAGTTGGATCTATCATCATACATCACCGTGGACATTCTGACCAGTGATGTCACTAGGTGGATCGATTTTTAAACGCCTTGCAATGGCTAATGAAACCGTAATAAAGGCCCCTTTTAAATCAACACGTACCTTTTAATGTTTGTCTGATCATGCTCACTGGTGGATGTGTTCTGCCCATGGATCCCTGTGTTACTGTTTTTAATGTTTGTCTGATCCTGCTCAATGGTCGATATATTCCCCATGGGTCTGTGTTACTGTTGGAGAACACAGGGACGACCTGCACCTTTACTGGCCGTGCGGTGCATGGCGTGCCACGGCTGTTGACGAGCTCCTAGTAAAAGCTTCTTTAAGAGTTTGATGTCTCATTGAGTCAGTTTGTTTATCGTGAATGTCCACATGTCTCATGTTCTCATCTCCAATTACATTTGATTCTTTTTATAAGTTTAATAAAAAGCCATATAAAAAATAACTGCTGAACTAAAATTCAGTTACAAGTTAAGTTACTGATTTATTTTTTGACTACACTTTGACCGTATTCAATAGCGCATATCAAACGGGTCATAATGGAACAGAATCACTGTTCAGAAAGTCACTAGAAACGTTGAAACTAACAAAAGTGTTTTTTAATACCATTGAATAATGAGATGCTGTAGATGTACAGAGGTTACAATAAACAAGTTATGTGTTTGAGTCCACATAGAAGTTTAGAGGATGGTTCAGCATGAACCTACAGCATATAACTCATTCAACAGTTAAAGTTCACAACCTTAACTGCACCAAAGAGGATTCTGCCAAACGCAGAGTGAACATTAATAAGTGGTTACATGAACACCAAATATTCTACTGAAAATAACTACCAGCTCAATGAACAGCCATTTGCTGACATTGATCTTTGGTGTTTCTCATGAACTGCCCCTCATTTAGCATAAAAAGGGGTCTGTCGTTTCTAAAGGACTGGCCTCTGCTGGGTAGTCCCTGGAGGTGGTTCCTGGTTCGGTCAGGGTCCTGGGACTCTGAAGCAGGCCGGTGTTGATCACAGACAGGGTGGTGCTGACCTCCTGCAGCTCAGAGCTCAGCTGGCTGCTCCGCTCCAGGACCCGGGAGAGCTCCTGAAGCTGGTCCTCCATCCCCCGATCCTGCTCCTCGTAGCTTGAGAACAGCTGCTCCTTCACCTGCAGGCACACATCGCCCACCTGGGGTCACATGGCCCAGAGACACCCACAGAGACACCCACACACACAGCTGGTTACTGCTATCTCACCTTCTCAACAAGAGACACCCACACACACAGCTAGTTACTGCTATCTCATCTTCTCAACAAGAGACGCCCAAATCAAAGGACAAGAAAATATTGAGAAATTAAAAACTAAATTAATTATGATAGATTAGATGAAAACCAATAAGTGAGAGAGGCAAAGCCAATGACAATTAAAAACAAATCGTACTCTAACAAAGGTTATAGACCAAACCACTTCCAACCGCTAATGTTGTACTTTATCTGCTACCCTTTATGAGGCATAGCTGCATGTTCAGATCACCAATCATGGTGTGTAATGAACATCTCTTCCAGTACCTTAGATGACAGCTGGTTCTGGAAGCTGCAGATGATCTCCTGGTCTTGGTCCCGGCTCTGGTTGATCTTCTCCACCAGCTCCTGGGCTCGTCTCCCACTATCTTCTACGTTTGACCCCGGCAAGGAGCAGGAGGAGGAGGAGGAGCAGGCGGTCTGGGGGTCTCCTAGCTTGGGCTTCTTACGGTAGGGGCTGTGGCCTCGCTGTGTGATGCTGGAGATGTCGAGAATGATGCCTGAGTCTTTGCTGTGAAGATATTGTATATTTAGTCATTTATTTAGTCGATGCTTTTATCCAAAATAGCTTAGTGAATTCAGACACATGTCATTAAGAAGTACGTAGGGGTTAGGCTTCATGCTGAAGGATGTCTACAGATTGAGGACATTGGGGTTCGAACCCAGAACCAAGTTTAACCTGACAGTCAAGACCCTAAACCCAAGACAATACTGGTTAGGGGTCACGAGACTATTTACCACTATTGTACCACTTACAACTTGCGTTTTGGTTCGATCCATAACAAAGTCAAGTCAGGTTTAGAATTATTAACATATTGTATGCATTGTCCAGCTCTGAGTCGATTGAAAATATCGACTCAGAGCGTATTTCCAGATAGAATGAATCTGGACTTTTCTCTGCACCTGGCCGACACATGATCACCGTTTTCCCCAGTTACGGTGGCGTGTTCTATGGAGAAGTCCTGTGAAAATAAGCAACCAACAATTACTTATCTTAGCTTAAGTCTTAAACATATTCTGTAGTTTGAGTTTGCGTGCTGTTGTACCCGGAGGTTGTAGCCGGATTTGGGGGTGGACTGGCACATTGGCGCAGCTTTCGCAGGGGAAAACTCTTCTCCTTCCATTCTTCTCCTAAATAATCAATTAAATGTTACTCTATGATGTATAAAACATATAGGCAATGTCTAGAAAATTATAATCATTGAGACAGACCACTCGTTTTATACACGGAAGGTGTGGTCCTACTCCGGCAAATAGCGTTAGCTTAACTATTTTAAACCGTTTTATTGTTTCAACACGATAGTTGAATCAACCGAATCACGAACTTTGTTGTTATATATCAAGTTTTTTTAACTTGATATATGAGTTACTTGTAGAGCCACAAACTGTAGAATTAAGGCCCATTCACACCCTACGGTGAAGCCGGATACGGACGCTTTCGTCCGGTCCCGGAGGTGGTTTCGTCCGTCAGTAGGTCCGTAGTCAGAGCAATCTGGTATGGAACGCCAAGAGGGTCACAATTCGGGCCTACATTGCCGCGGTAAAAGGTCCGGTTTAAACGGTATGGAACGCCAAGAGGGTCACAATTCGGGCCTACATTGCCGCGGTAAAAGGTCCGGTTTAAACGCTCTAAGCCGCGGCTTAGACGCATTTAGCCGCGGCTGAGCCGCGGCTAAGGTCCGGTTTTTTGCATACCTAATAGCCGCGGCTATTAGTTATGCGAATACCTAATAGCCGCGGCTATTAGGTATTCAAAAAGAGCCCCTCCCCTTTTTTGCTTGACCACTAAGTTTGAAAGCTTTCTAACCAATCAGTGAAGAGAGGTACCAGACTAAAGTAATG
>OMKX01108217.1:0-29586 GCA_900302425.1 Brosme brosme
ACGGAAATAATTTAGATTTGAAAATCCATCCAATTCGTTTTTGAATCACCATGTTCCCTGAAGCAGGGACTTTGGCAGTCTTCCTCTCCTCCTCTTCCTCTCTGTCCCCTCCTCCTACTCCTCCTCTGTGCAGTCGGAACTCCACTTGCAACCAGCGGCAGTCGGATGGCGTCGTCACGGTAACCAGTTCCCCACTCAGACTGAACAAACTGAAAAAATGAACAAACAAGATAACTGTGAAGTACACATACACATTAAGAGCTCAAGCACACTCCCATTAGTAATTAATGAACATTTATAAAAATAAAAAAGTCGTAGTGCATTGAACCTTTTTTAAAGGTAATCCAACTTTTGATTGTATATCGTTTGATAGTTTGCAGGCTCCCCTGTAAGTCATTTAGGGTAAACGCAAAGCTTCTAAATGATTACATGTATGCTTTAACACAAGCAGCTCCCAGCAGCCAATCACCTGCTGTCGAAGCTCTGAGGCTCCAGGACGAGCAGCTTGTCCCCGTCCTTCAAAGCCAGCTCTTTCAGTGTCCGCTGCAAGTCCCCGGGAGGGAACACCTTCCACCCACTGGCACCTCCGCCTTCACCTTCCACTCCTCCTCCACCTCCTCCCTTCCCTGCCGCCTGCACCTGGCACAGCATGCTCTCTTGGGGCTCCCCAAGGGCCTCCCTTACCTCCCCGAGGGTGGCCCCGCACGCAAACCCCCTGGTCTCCTTGATGAGCCCTGGCCCCCCGTTCTCCTTCCCCTCACTCTGCCCCCCACCTGGTGCCTGTTCAACATTGGCACCACCATCTTCCTTCTCCTCTACCCTCCCTCCTTCATCGTCCCCGAGATAGGGCCTCACAACGGTCAGCAGCACCGGCTCCCACTCGGCTCCTGTGAGGACAGGCGCACCAGCGACCTGAAGAAACCAAGGGAAGGCCAGGAGAAACATCAGCCATTTTGGATCTTGGCAAGAGTGAGCTAGGAATTCGATTGTTTGCTAGAAGTATGGCTGACTTACCTCTCTGCCGTTCCACACAAACAAGTCAGAGTTGGTGACGATGCCTGCGCTGTACAGAGACACACCGTCATCTGGAACAAGATGTTGATGCTGCATATTTAAGCTTACACTACATATTACAGATTCCATGATGTTTAGGTACACTTGTCAAAGCTGAACCACAGCAGTGACATGGCCATGAAGGGAGGAAGCAAAGCCACACAAAAGGATAGATAAGTAGGATAGGGAAGTGGTTAGGACGTTTGAATCCTAGCCAAAAGGTATGGGCTTCAAACCGTAATGTCTGCAGTCTACCTGTCTTCTTGTGCAAGATCCACAACCCCTAATGAATCTGAATTGGCTGTATGTTGTTTAAGTCTCCTTAATAACTAAATAGTAAAACTATAAAAGGAGGTGAAGCAAGCATGATTTTATCAGTTTTATCACTCAAAAAGATCCAACGATAGATAGTTTTGGGTAAAAGCCTCTGCTAGCTGGCAAAATAGTAACAATAAAATTATTCTTCGTATTTACATTGGTTTGGGAGGTTTGCCATTCCCCTTTTTTGATAGGCAACAAATGATTTTGTTACAAATGATGGCTCTGTGATGTCCTTTGGGAACAGTAGTGGTGATGAAGGCCATTAAATGAGCTGTAGAGTATGGGAATGGCTTGTGGTCCACCTGTTAGCGTGTTGTAGAGGTGTAGACCTGCAGGAAGGCTCTTGGCCACGGTCAAGGCCATGTCCCCTTCCCAAAGCTCCAGCATCTAAACACAAACAGACACAAGACAAGGACAGATCCAGTTGGTCAAATGTCACTTATTCTGCAGCTGTATGCACAAGATGATGATGACAAATCACAAGTGCAAATAACATTGATGTGCTTCATTTAAAGTTTTCATTTATCGACAACTGAAAAATCCAGTCTTCAACCACCTTTCATATAAAGACTCAACTGGTACAGACATTCTAGACCGATTTTGTTGGCCAGATCATTGTACCTGGTAGACAGATAATCGCAGGTCTCCAACAGTTTTCCTGCGGTCAAAGCTGAGAGGTGTGACTCCATCCTGGTCTACACTCATTGGCTGAAGAGCCCCGTTTTCCAGCCTATAGGAGGGTGCCAGGTGCAACCGCAGCTCCACACTGTTGCTGGAGGCCTCAAACGTTTCACTGTCGTAGAGTTTAAACACATATATCAATCAAATCACAACAAAGAGATAGATACAAGATACCAGATACAATTAAACTGAACTGGTATGGTGAGTGTGTTAGTGAGTGCGTGATTACGTGAGTGAGAGACTGAGTGAGCGAGCGTGTGTACCGTCTTTGCTGCAGGTTGATGTTCTCTGCGGCGGCCATTTGCACCAGGTGAGGAGGGACTTTATAAAGAGGGTTCCTGAAGGCTGAGAATGCATACAAGTGCTACATACTCAGCATACTTTACATATTATTACCACATTCAAGAACCTCAGATGTTGTCATCGGCCCCACACAAAAGAACTCTTGTCCCTCTCTAGATACATATTTATAACAATACTAGACGTTAGCTAGAACTACCATCCACCACATATATATATATTTCAGGTATATATACATAGTCCTTACCTTCTTTTGGCCTGGGCAGCTGGGTCTTCCTATAAAACAACATGTAGGCACTCTCTTTGCCCTGGAACTGTCTTTCTATGTCAGACTCCCTGATGGAGGTCACTGTGGAGTCGTTGAGGTCAAACCAGTGGTCACACTGCAAGAAGGAGAACACTCTGATTAATGGCATGCTGGTGGGAAGCTGGTGAAGAGCAGCCCCCAGAATGCATCCCAACAAGCTAAGCATCCTCACAGACCTAGCATGTTCTAAGTATTCTGACATACCCTATACCTAGAACCCTAACATGTTAGGCACCCTAATATACCTAATACACTCCAATAGTACACTGACAAGCTTAGTATTTTAACATTTAAAGTATTACCCCATTAGGACCCCAAGCTGCTAGGCAAGCACCCTGACCTGTATGTCTTTCAAGGTACATTACTACGGACCATACATACAGAAAGGCTAGGAGCTTCTTGCTGTGTGACGTATCAATACTAACCTAGCTGAGCCACCGTGTCATCCAATGTTTTAGCCTCATTATCTCAACTATTCTCCTATAATACCTCTGGTTCTGGCTCTGGGTTCTGGTCTGGTTCTGGAGGAATTCCTGGTAGAGGAGCGGAGGACGGCTGGGTGAGAACGGTGAGTTCTGCTGGGCTGGAGCAGGCAGTGGTGGTGTTGGGTTGGTTAGACTTCAGGGCCACTCTGGTGCCATTAGACACCAATATGAACACGTCGCTGTGGGACTGCAGGAACTGTTACAGTAGAGAAGAGCTTGGGTTTAATAGGTACATAATAAATACATTAATAGAGGTGTCAATTACTTTATTTTATCAATGTATTAAGGAAATAAATTGATAAATACATTAATTATTTTATGTTCTCTTTTAAATATAATATTCCATTGTTACTCTTACTCGTGTGTCATTATTAGTAATTCACTATTATTACTCCTTCATTAGTATTAATATACAGTATAAATGATTAATTAAGGTGTACTTAAAAAGTTAAATATGATTCCTTAACACTATAAATGCCACACACCTTGCCTATGGGGCCATGTTGTTTTCTAAACTTTTTGCCCCAAGAGGATCCCGTCTTGTCCAGTAACTTCTGTCCCAACTGGTCCAGCAACACGCTCTTTGACGGCTCCTAGTGCAAAGCATCAGAACCAGAGACCAAACCGATGAGAATGCTTTATGTTTAAACTCTATATTCAGCTAACAGAACCAGGCTGGGAGTTCAGTGCTGGCCTTGTGTCGTACCTGGGATATGACAGCTGTTAGCAGACAAAGAGGGTCCTCAACATCCAGTTTGGGCTCCTGCACCTCCTCCACTGTCTTCACTGGCTTCCTGAACTTATTTTTGGGGTCTTCCTCCTAAAAGAAAAGCGAGGACGTGATTCACTCATCCCAGAACAGGCCCCATGAACTCTAGACCACTGTTCTTATTCTGATACTTTATATTTTGAACTTCAAAAAGGACATCTAATCCAATAATCAATGCAAAAAAGCTTTGCTTGGCTGATGTGCGCCAGACATCTTACCGGCGGCTCCCATTTGCCAAGCTGGTCGATATCCCTGATGAATGCGTGATAATGGCCCCCATAGCAACCACCCTTGTGGATGATCACAGAAAATAGCTTGTATGTGAAGTCAGAGTCCTCTCCATCCGTCTGTTAGAGGGGCAGAGGATACCTTTGAATGACTACAACTACCACTTTCTAGATATTTAGTAGCAATGAGTATTCATGCAGAGATTCATAGTTAAAAGGTTCTGGGTTTGATAGGCCCGGTCTACCTGTAGGCTTTCCTAAACAAGATCCCTAAACTCTACCAGCTACTTAAATCACCTCTATCTGAATTCCCTGAATTAACACATCCAACCATGTTACACAAATAATGCAATGATGATTTTGCTTTGGAATTTCGCCTTTTGGGAAAAGCAAAGTCACCTTCACCTGTTCACAAAACGGCCGCAGGTCAATGGTGAGTGGAAAGGTGTAGCGCCCCGTCTCCTTGTAGCGCTCACACTTTGCGAAGTCAAAGCTGAACCTCAGCAGGGACATGGTAATAAAGGGAGGAAGCTCCTGCAGTTTGGCCGACTGAAACCAGGGCAAAGCAACACAGTGTAGTTAGGTAGGATGGTGTAGTGTTTAGAGTGTTTGACTCCTAGCTGAAAGGTTCTGGCTTCAAACCCTAAATCCTGCAGTCTACCTGTAGCTAACCTTGAGCCTGGTGCGTTACACATAATAACATGTATCTGAATTTGCTGTAAGTTGCTTAAGTCTCCTAAATGTCTAAATAGTAATAATAAAACTACAAAGCAGTCAGCGCCAACATGTCTAGTCAGTTTAATCCTTTACAAAGGCCCAACTGTAATCACTGTAAATCACTGTGGTAACATGTGAATTACTAAATATTAACACTTAAAAACACAACCCAGAGCACAATATATTATACGCATTGACAAACAGAAACATGGCAATTTACGTTTTTGCTTATATTAACAGTGTGAAATATGTGAGTGAGGCAGTGCGTCGAGACTGACCTTGGCCGCAGTTACTAGTCTGTCACATTTGGCACATCGGTACAAGTTGTTGCCCTCAAACATCTCTTCCTCCACAAACATGGCCCAGAGCGCACCCTCTAGGCTGCCCACACCACACACACAAGCAGTCAGATCCAGGAAGTCTTCCTGATGGGATCAAACAGATAAAGAAGTAAGGGTAAATTGAGTAGCACTTTTTTTTTTTAACCACCCTGGGCACTCCAATGGGTATAATTGAATCATGTGGAAGCAAATTATTACATTGTTAATTATGAGAATCCAAATTAGCTTGACCACCAGCTAGTCTTCCTGGGGTCCAATCAAGGAATGGATGGTTTGCCTTCTATTACTACCGTGCCTTACATCCATGGAGCTTCTCTAAAAACATTATGGTCCATCCCATTCGGTTATCCTTCAATAATCAAATAGTATTCAAAGCATCTGCTAAATTACCAATAGTATATTATAATTGCAAACATTGAATTGGGACAATGTTTGAGTGTTTTCTAGTAGTTTGAGTGACTGACTCCCAGCCGAAAGGTACTGGGTTTGGTCCCCAATGCCAGTGTGTGTACAGGTAGGCTACCTGTACACATCCTTGAGCAAGATAGCACTACCTGCTCCTTAATGAAATGTATCTAAAATTCCCTTTTGATGAACTGGTTTGGATAAGCATCTGCACAATAGTAATATAGAAGCATACATTTACACACACCTGTCTCTGGCTGACATTGCCACACTCCCTGCAGACTATGTTGTTGACAATGGTCCCGTGGTAGAGCCTGTGGATCAGACTGCTGCCACTGGTGTCCACCAAGGAGTGCTCCAGAGCACTGAATAGAATCCTGTTTAACTCCTGCACGTCATGCTGGTTAGTCTCCTAAACACACAAGTTTTAAGAACCACAATAATTATGGTTTTCAGGAACGGGCAGAAACTCATCAGTAATTTGTATACAATACATTCATTGTGTATTTTTATCCTTACAGACCTCATTGTTTTTCCAGCCAAAGCTGTCAGTGAGATGGGTTGTTGAGGCACTCTGCTGGTCCACTTGCAGTAAGCGGGCAAACAGTCTCTGGAGCTCCAATGGAATCACTCGAACCTGGGAGAAACAGTAGATAGTTAATGTGTATTTATATGTGTGTTTGCACACACACAGACAATATGAGCTGTAGCCGGTATGTTTTTAAGTGCCCTGAGTGTACACTTACTTTGGCCTCTGGTTTGTCTTTGTCTTCCAGAAGTCCCAATTCCTCCTGCCCAAGGCTAAATAGTTTCTCTGCATGAACAAAAACAAGTCGAATTTCCGTTATAATTATAGTCCATGTGTATCTTCATAGCCCATTTTAATGAGGCTGGCAGGCAAACTGACCTCTGAACTCTGGTGTGAAAAGCAGGGTCTGCAGCAGGGAGTTGAGGTAGCAGGTACCCCCCTGGTTCTTAATGCCGCTGAGATTGCTTTTTCCCCGATTTGGAGGAGGCTCCTCTATACCTTTGGCAACTCTTCCCAAGGCGGGGATAGGAGTAAACCCTGCTTCCTCCTCTTCCTCGAAAAGACTCCCAAACATTGCCTTATCCTTGATATCTTTAGCTTTCGTTCAAAAAAAATATACTTATGTCTCTAGCCTTTATCTACGTGTCGGTATTTTTGTTTGTCCTCTTGCTATCTCATCTTTGTCTTGCCAAGTTCTCTGTTGACAGTGGCTGGGCTGACTCTGAAATACGAGGATTTTACGGGGCTAAACATAGCTACTATTACCGAATGTGATGTGAGAACAGTATCGATGAACGAGTAGGCTACGAAATGCAGTACGATACCGAGGGGTGCAATCTGACAGCAAAGAGACCAGTGGCACAACGCTTGCGTTGAAATCCTGTTCCTTCCTCTTACTTCGGAAAACCTTAATGTTTATACTGCCATTTGTGTTTTTTACGCGGCACAGATTGTAACTTTAGCTTTTTCTACCTTGCCAGGTGTTTTAAAAGATATTACACGAAACGTAAATAAATGTAACACTGGCAGACAGCACGCGGCCATGTTTCCTGAACAGGAGGTAGAATGCGGAATTCTGGTACTTGTAGTTTTCTGCTAGTAACCCTTTTCTGTGTTAGTGATTTCAACCAAGTGTTGAGGTTATGAAACAAAATTATTACATACACATTGGTGTCATGAAGAATCATAGGCGACCAGAGCAAAATAATGTTTTGTTGTATATTTTTATTGCAGAAGAAATTCATGCAACAACATTTGGGCAATTGTCAAAATATTAAATATTCCAACAGTACAGAACAATATTGACCCATTTGACCAATATTTCTATGTACTATTTTTTCATTATTAATTGAGGTACACTGGTTTCACAAACAGCTTAAAAGAAGGCTACGTGAGGCTGTGAAGATTGCTTAAGATTGAGCCCAGTATTGTAGACAGGTAGGCTTACACTAAGGGTATAATTACACATTATCACACGTCCGCACATGTGCGATACTCTCTCTCACACACACACACACACACACACACACACACACACACACACACACACACACACACACACACACACACACACACACACACACACACACACACACACACACTCACTCACCACACCTGTGCTTTCTCACTCACTGCCCTGTTTTGTTGGCGGTCTCTCTTCTAATGAGTTTTCAGCATAAAGACTTTAGACAGAGGAGCTTTGGCGCTGGAGTAGATCAAATACGATTTCCCTTCAGAGGTGAAAAATTCCCAGTCACTGCACCCGATCGTCGGGAGCCAGTGTACGGGAACAAATCCTTCATATCCCTGCCACCTAGACATTGTTAAAAAGAAAAACAAAGTCACTCAATCAAAGCCATGTCAGCTAATCGAGAGACAGACTGATGTGCTAAATGGGCAGTACATTGGGGACTTCTTGTGGCATGTTTCTTCACATAAGCCCGCTGGTATGTTCTTAATGAGTTCCCCTTGGTCAGAAAAAGCAAATACTTGAACCACTGTTCTTATTTCTTTAAAAGGTGCCTGTGGCATTTATAAAATCTACGGCATTATCATCTTTCCTCACGTAGCGTTTCAGCACTAGAAATGTTGGAAACAATTAGACATCGGGAGGGGGCCTGTTGACAAGAGTGAGTACCTGTAGAGGACACTGTTGAGGGAGTATGATTCCCCATCAAAGGAGTTCGCAACCACCAGGAAATGGTCCTCGCCCAGGCTGAAGAACTCCCAGTCCACCGCACTGGAGAGAGAGAGACACACACAGGGAGAGAGACAAGGAGAGAGAGAGAGAGAGAGAGAGAGAGAGAGAGAGAGAGCGCAAGACACCAACAGGAACAGTTTTATGAGCTCCCCTATGGAAGTCAGCAGGGGGTAAATGATAGGTTGCTTCTCGGCTCGCGGTACCCCCATGGTTGTGCCCCGATGCATTGTGGGATGGCACGCTGAGCCTCAGCTCCTCTGCTAACGAGAAGGCGCCGCTGCTGCTGCCCTTTCCAATGTTTTCAAGACATTTCTCCTCGTTGGCAGAGATTTTATGGGTGCTTAAGTGGTGCAGTGCATGTAATCTGGGCATGTGTGCACGTGTTGTGTGTGTGTGTGATAATTAAAGCTGTTTGAACTCATGGAGTTTGGTGGTTTCTCTATTCTTTCCCTGGAACTTTTTCTCCTAGCAGCTGGTTAGAAAGGCTCATTTAGTTGATGGTGCAGAGCACTGGAGTCTATTAAAGATGTGGCGATGTGACCCCCACAAAGTGCTGGAGGATATTCCTATGAATCATACGCATTGATGAGTCCAATTAAAGAGCGGGAAAACACGACTGACTGAAAAATGTACAAATAAATCCCCAGAGATTTACAATAGAAGTCACTGCTTCTCCTCTCCCATCCGACCGATCCGGTAGTGGTGGAGAGAAAAGACTTAAAGCAAAGTCCCTCATTAAAGATACAACTCAAAGGGAGCGCTTGGAAACGGGGCCGTACCTTCGGAGGTTCACTTGAAAACGTAAATCGCAAAAATAGAGGTATTGTCTACAAATATTATTTTGCCTCGTCTAAACGATAACTTTGAAATTCTAGCAACCGTTTGGATTAACAACAATGCTAGTTGTGGGTAGCAGCGAACAGGAAGCCTGTGTCCATCTAGTCTTGGCCATATACATAATACACTACACACTGAGCTCTGTTTAGCCACAAACAACATAAACAAGCCATGTTCACTTTCACAAAGATTTCAAGTTTAAGGCCAATTACACAGCATGTTATTTGATGAAACACCCGGTGTGCAGACGCTGACGACTACAGGTGGCATATTCTGTTTCGTTTGAAAGTTTAGAGTTTTTCAGATGTTTCATGAGCAGTTTGTTGGCTACAAAAAAATTGTTTTATTTCATACAACACGGTGCCCAGCACCTGCACACAGCGGTTACCTGCGAGCAACAACTACTACACCCATTTTGAAATAATGATGTTTTGAGGCAACTCCAAACGCCCCTCCGTTCCAATGGTAGTTTTAAATGTCTTATCAAAAGGGATACGGGCAAGAACGCACAGCAAGGAGAGCTGAAAGAGAGAATCCATTGCTTATCCAACTGTGCCATGGAATGAATGAATGGAAGTTTAATTGGCTAACAAAAGGAGGAAATCTTGTGAAAGCCAGTGAAAATCACACTCCGTATTTAACTATGGCACAATTTTCTTTGCTGAAAACTGCATTTGCTAGTTTCAAAAAGCGTCGAAAATATACTATGACAAAACATTGAACAGGGCTCTCAAAATGAGCACACTGGTGTGGACTGTGTTGTTGTGTTTACAGTGGCGACTTTATAGGCTACAGGCAGCAGTTGATAGAAACAGCCTTGGGCCCGAAAGGGCAATGGTTGAAAACACAGAATGGAAGGCAAATGGTAAATAACAGCCCACAGATCAGGAGACCGCCCTGCAGCTCCTGGCAATACACACAAAGGTTTGCCGGTAAACCACGATGCTGACTCCCTGACCCCAGAACTAGTAAATTAACCACCCCAAGTCATGGGGTTGTGGACTTGTGGTTGCAAAGCCACAAGTCCCTCCTCCATTAGTTTATAAACATTAATGATGTATTTTTGTGCCATAAGTAAGCCAGAAGGCATGAAATTATCAACAGGCAATTGCCTATTCATTGGACAATATAATGTATAGTATCAGGGAAATTTGAACCGAGTGAAATTTTTAGTAAAAGAAAAAAACTTTTTTTTGCTTTTTCGATTTTCTACTGGTAAAAAAATAAAATGTATGAGTGAAATTTTAGGACTGAAGGCTCTTAGAAAACATGTATTCTGCAGACAATACAGATCCAACCCAATTCCTTTCGGTTGAACAACCTGACCGCTAGAAAATTGTGTCCAAAATATATTAGCTCCTTACCAGAGTAGACGGACTCTATATCTTTCTGCTCCACCTCCAGCTGGTGGTAGTGGCGGATGCAGAGCCGGCTGTCTATCTGGTAGAGCAGGGCGGGGCACAGGTAGGTGAACTGGGCCTGGGAGATCTGAGAGTCTGGATTCAGACCGTAGTACTTCAGGAGCTGGGTCAGGTTCAGACACTAGGAGTAGGAATACATGTAGCAACACAGAAAATCAGTGCTGTTGCTATTTAGCAACTGAGCGGATCCTATTTTCCAAAGCATCTCTGTGGGAATTCCACTATAATATGTTACTCATAAGAAAGTCCAAGTGATTCCAATACTATAGCCATTTTTTATAATTACCTAAAACCTGGGGAACAAGAATGATGAATAGCTAAGCCTATCCTAAACTTTGTTTTAAGTTAACAAGTCTCTTGATATCGCAATTAACATAAACAAAAAGGTACACTTTACTTCATTTTTAGTAGGTCACTGGCTAGGCATCCAATGAACTAATTAACAATGGATTCATTCATAGTTAATTGAAGCATAGCAAAACATTTTGGAGTTAATTGCCTTAATAATAACACATCTGCAATGATAATCAAGTATTTAGGTCATGTATATTGATTCATCAACTTAAACCCACTTCCATTTATCAACTCCTAGACAAGTGCTTGCCAAGCTGTTAAATAAAAAATAAAAATAAAAGATTTCCCTAAATATCCAAACTATACATCGTCTGCCGGTCGGACCAAACCAGGACGCTTACCTCTTCGTGCTGGTGAGCCACGCCCCCTAAATGACCAGGAACTGGTGGAGTGGATGAGGTTGGGCTGAGAGGCCCCCCTGGTGCCTCCCTCTTCCTTTTACTGCCCAGACTGTGGTCGTGGTCGTGACTATGGTCATGCTCCTGGTCATGATTGTGTTCATGGTTATGTTCTCGGTCATGATTGTGCTCGTGAGTGTGTTTTTGTTCATGGTTACGGTGCTGCTTGCTGTTGCCTTGCTCCCCAGGTAAACGGGAGGAGGAGGTTTTGTTCCTAGCCCGCTGCCCTCGTTCCCTGGCAGGCTTCCGGGGCCGTTTGGTCCGGCTCTCTGCCGCCGCGGCGGTCGGCGGCTCAGGCTCTGGGGACGCAGACTCCGGGCGATGCTGCTGGGGGACTAGGGGAGGCTCCGTCTGGGCTGTGGGTAGCTGCTCTTGGTTGGTGGAAGAAATGTTGGTGGTGGATTGTGTTTGCTGTGGGGGGTCGTGATCGTGGTCATCCAGCTGTTGGGAGATGTCCTCCCTACTGGCAGGCATTGCCACATGTGTGTGCTCCTTGTCAGGGCTGTGAGCGTGGCCATGGCCATGCTTGTGCGTGTGGCCCTTGGTGTGGCCGGCTGAATGTTTATGCTGGTCTTGTACCTCGTGGACATGGTCTGGATCCTTGTCCTGGTCGTGCGTATGGTTATGGTCCTGCAGCGGGCCGCCATCGGCCGTCGGACTGGCGTCGCCGTCCTGCTTGCTGCACTTTGTTGTGGCTTTTTCGGTGTGGGGGTGCTGGTGATGGTGACCAGCCTTTCCATGGTGGAGGTCTTCGGTGGGCAAATGAGAGTGAAGCCCCTCCTGCACATCCAGCATGTCCAAGTGGGCAACATGATCGTGGCCTAGTTCCTCGTGCTCCGTGCCCACCACCTTCACCTCGCCAAGGCCCAGGCTGATGAGCAGAGTCTGGAAACCCTGAAAGTCCAGGCGGCCCATTTTGCCATAGCGCTTAAATAGCTGCTGGATGTAGAAGTGCTGCTCTTCCGCTAGCATGGACGCGGTGGCCACGTTTGACTTGGGGGACAAAGTGGCGGCTCCGCCCACGTACGGTGCCTGGGAGATCTGCAGGTCGTTGTGGGCGTGGCCGTGGCCATCGCCGTGTGGATGCTCACCGTGCTGGCCCTCCTCGTGACAGTGGATGCACTGGAACAGGAATGTGAGGACACACAGGAAGCAGAACTTGGTGTGCACATGGACTCGCATTGTTCCTTCACTTCTGGTCCCCTGTCGGCAAAAACAAATCAAGTATTATTTTTACATAAATGAAGTGTAAAGTCCTATAACAGACAATGAGAGAGGAGAATTCAATGGGCTTCAGAAAAAAAACTACAAATATTGGTATGGGATATGTAGGGAGCGTCTCGATTTCGCTGTACAAATAAATCATTTGTAATCAAATCAGAGGCTCAGGGCAACACTAATGAAAACAACGGATGGAGGACACATCTGGAAGATGGTCCACTCTCCACAGAGGGTTATGTTGTGACTTGTGAGTTGGTAGCCGGGAGCGATCAAGTTCTTCTGGTCAAGTGATTCTCATGAGGGTAGAGTGAGAAACCCGTGGGGCAGTTTGAACAGCACTGTTATGACGACAAATGTTTATGATCGCATCAAAATAAATGTGTTTATTATTTAGTAATTTAGCAGACGCATTCATCCATTGTGACTTACAGTGAATTGTTTTAGAGAGGTCATTAAGGCGCAGGTTGGTGTTGGCCATCTTTTCATTGAAGCCATCACTTCCGGCCAACATTGTACGTGAACTATAAGGAGTCTACGAGGATGAATAAAACCTCCCAAGAACCACTAATTATTTAACAAAATTGAAGGCTACAGTAAAAGCTGTAATAGGTTTAAGGGTTAAGAGAAAATATTTATTTAAAAAAATACACACAACTAGAATTAATTCCTTTGGAAATAAAACCGTACCAAGCCCTTTTAAATGCACAACAAAGTGTCTGTCCAAATTAGCATGAATGGAGTTTAGTGGATTAGCATGAGCTAAGCTAGCAGGTAACGGGGATCAGACAGTATGCCTGGTATATTGGTTGGAGACTATGATTTGTCAGCTACCTTCAGTACGCCAACGCTGCATGGCCACTCATAGCTTGCCTGTCATACCATAAAGTACATATACTCTTCAGACTTAACCGTCCAAACCACGCTGACAGCACATTCGACAACCTGCTTCTCAGTGGGTTATACTGCAAACAGTATTATCTGGAGAAATGGGCTGGAGCAAAGGATATAGTCTAGGGAAGGGAGGTATAAGAAGGTTATATCCCAATGGTCAGGGCAATTTCCTTAAATAACTGACGCATCTTGAATTCAATATGAATATAATATTCCATGATTTTTTACATGAAATGCATGTTAATAATAACAGACAAGATGTCAAACTTTATATTGCGATAAATTCAAGGCCTACTTCTGACTTTACTGGATAAAGATTACCTGTAAACTTTAAGTCTCATCACTACAGTTACATTTTGCGTTAATACGATGTTGCTGAAAGATTGAAAGCCTTACAACGGATTATCACAAAGCCCTGCTAAACTACCATTAAGTCATTTAGCAGACACTTCTATCCAAAACATCTTCCTTGCTTAATACTCAGAACGTTATCAGCTGGGAGTCAACCACTTGACTACCTAGTACCCTCCATGGCAAACTCAATGGTTAAATATACAGGGCATGAATTAAATATATTCCCTCCTCACAGATGTCAAGGTGAGTAAGAAGATCTGGTTCCATACATTAAGGGGGAGATTCAAAACAACCCCACTACAACCAACTGATATTGCCTGGATTTACCTGCAATTCAAACGCAGCTAGACATTTTAGACCATCGCTGGCATGAAAAAGCATTAATAAATAATATCTTAATAAATTACTATCGACTTGAGGAGTCTATATGCTAATGAGCTCTAAGCAAGGCCCTTGTGTATTATCCAGCGAGCTGTCGCTATCATGCAAACGAAATCACAGACAATCAGCAGGAACAATTAGCTCTCTTCGGACGGCTCTATCTCGCACAAAACAAATAGCAAAAGATTGCATCAACACATTTGAAAACAATTCCAGTACATGGTATAATCTGATGGGCTCTTTGGTAATCAATCTTAAGTCTATCATCAATCTTAAGTCTATTTGAGCCACCAACTCATACAAACAAAAAAACTGAAAAACTAAAATAAGTACAGCATAACACGAGAGTGGCAAAAAATGTAAACTAAGTACCATTCACTTCCAAACAATTCAGACCCAGTCGGGACCGTCAACCACAGCAGCATTCTGGTGTAAATGGTCCTTCAGAAGAAGGGAGGGAGGTTACTTACCACTGTGTACTCTTCTTTCATGAAAGAGTGGTGGGTGAAATTGAGGTAAGTCAAGGAGTGCGAAGTAGTTGCTCTGGGTTGCAGACATTAAGTAGTGTTACAAGCTTGCTGACTTCATGGCTGCAGATAACACACTGTGTTTATAAACATGAGCCACAAGTGACCTATGAACCCCCCGAGCAGATAGGGACGGGCCAAGAAGGGAACCTTTTTGAAAGCGCACACCCTCTTCCCCAACGCCGGGCCAAGGCTTACTGAATCAAGCCTTTGTTTATGCTTCTGACATTTGAAGTGAACAAAATAATCATTATATGCCTTTTTTTATTGTGAGAACCTTTCTGGGCAAAAAATAATGTTGACTAGCTTTTTAACATTTGTATATTCTCTTTTCTGCATCTCATATGGGGAGAGTGAATAATGAGCTCAATCTATCATAAATCCAACAGTCACGTTGTTTGTAAGACAAAAAAAGTGTTTCTCATATAGCAACTAAACGATCATTCGTAGCTTGTGCCTTGTTATTAATTTGCTCAGCAGGCATTGAAGTAATGACACAGTCAGTTACTTGGTGGGATTCCAAGGGTCTATCTGTGCACGGTGAGTTTGAACTAATGTGTTGGGTAATTGGACCAGACAGGCTGACCGGTGCACTGATCCAGATACACTGTCTGACATCAACACCACCGCTGCCTCTTAATAATCCCTGCTTGTTCTGGTCTCATGACAATGTTGGAAATGTGCAAAACCCTGTGATGTTGACGTTTGCTTGGCCGTTCATATCCCACTGCCGATGGGAAAGCCAAACAGTTGTCTGCTATTTTCCAACAGCAGTACCGCCTGAAGTTATAAAATGTATAGATGTTTAAGTACCTGAAATATTGAATCTTTGACTCACCATAATATTAGGCTCCCTTCTTCTGACTTGTCTGTGGATTGGGAAAAAAAAAAAATTTGGTTATGTTTACTTTGAAAGTTTCCCTTGAGGCACTCATCATTGTGGTCACATTGTGACGCTAACCATTAGCTTATTATATATATATATATAAAATATTTAGAGAGATGAGTTTGTCTTTTGTACACAGTTGCCCCCTTAACAAGATTGCCACAGATATAGCCAGAGCAAAGGATGATCATTCAATTTAAAATATGAGCATAAAAAACTTAAGTGTTCTATATTGTAGATATCTTTCAGATATCAACAGAGACACCTCATTTGTCTACACCAAGTTTTACCACACAAGTTAATCATTTACCATTTGGTGTAAAAGTAAATAAGTAATTAAAGGCACACCATTTGTGAATCCCTGCAGCCCAAATGATTTAATGTAATGTCTCAATCCTATCGTCAAGTATAGTGATTCAAGCATGGGGATTTAAGAAGATCTAATGTGTAGTGTGAGTTAATATGTAGTTGTGCATGGGGAAAACCCATAACAGAACGTCACCTAACCTGTTCCCTGCTAATTTTAAGATGAAGTTATCACTACTGTTGAGAGCAGCTAATCCAGTTAAATAAGTATGCTTTTCAACAACAAGTAGACAAACACACGCACACCCACGTACACACACAATTGTAAAGCTAGGGTAGGCAATTTATTTTATAAGCATTTTTGTTCATATTTGTCGAAAGTCTCTTAACATCCCGACAGCAATCAATAAATCTAATGTTCTGATAAAACAAAACAAAACATCAACCTGTATGTCAAACTAGCTAGAGGTTACCTGTGTGCACTCTGCATGACCGAAGTCGTAAACAAGGCTAGGCAGACCGATTGCTAAAGCTAGCGAGCTAGTCACCTGTTTTTTTGGTGAGTGGCTTCGGAGGGAGGGTAGGGATTTGTTTCAGTTGAATACTATCAAAATCTAGCGTACTCTAGCTGGTTTCTCCAAATAGCCTACCCTAGCTTTACCTGCAATAAACTATTAAAATCATAGAAATGCACAAATTACGGGCAAAACAAAAATGTGACGATGTTAGTATACGATCTTAAACGAGGAAATAACAAGGGTGTAACAATGAGCAGTGTCTTACCGTAGCACTGATCTTCCTCGCCAACCCTCAGTCCTCGTGCTGATAGGAGGTCTTCCAACTCAACACAAACGGGCGCACTGGAGCTGCCAATGGGGAAACACAGGGGAACTGATTAAAACAATAATTGTTTATGAAAGCAAGAAGCTTACTTTATGGATGACTCCTAATAATTTCCCTTTTAGTGAACCCTATTGATGCAATAAAAGGCCTACATTGAATAAACGTATCATGTAGCACCACTGAAACGCTCCAAAACGTTGACGAAATAATGAACTAAACTAAACTAAATTACATAATATTTGAACACATTTTGTTTTATCTTATCAATTAAAATACGATTTTTTATTTATTTTTGTAAACAAAGACAAATAAAAAAAAATACTTGGAAAGGTTAAGAAGCAGGGCCAGTACCATCATGGGAAACCATCAGTGAAAAAGGACCTTAAGAGTAGCACCGTATTCAAAACACTGATCTCCACTCTCATGACTGCTGCAAGAACTTCTCTAATCAAAAGGAACCCTGTACTTCCTCACGGTATTCCTTTAAGATAGAACACAAGAGAAGGAGGGTGGACCCAGAGCCTTAAGCCGCCTCATGTGATTCTCACATGGACATTCCTCTTCCTCTTTCAGGGCCAGAGTCTAATGGACTGGGGAAGCTAGTGAGGCATCTCAACTGCCCCAGTCAGATAACCACAATTCAGAAAGAACCTACTCAAAGTAAATGATGGATAAACAAGCAACAAATCAATAATTCAATCTAAGCATGGTGGGGGGGGGAAGCACAGTCTCTGGATGAACAGTACATTAATTTTAACCGATTCAAGTAGGGCTGCAACAAATTCTTGAAATCATTAATCTAGTGGTTATGTTTGTGATGATGGTCCTTACATAACGGAAAAGGCTGTCACAAGTTTGGTGGATAAACAGCCCTACAACTTAAAGCTGAGGTAGGCAATTTGGAGAAACCAGCCAGAGTATGCTAGATTTTGAAAGTACCCAACCGAAAACATTCCACCCTTCCCGGCTGACCTCCCTCCAAAGAAACTCCCCCAAATCATGACCGGCTCGCTACCTTTTGCAATAGGGAAGGGTAACGTAATATGGTATGAAATGGGCCCCAGGGATAAGATATTAAAGACCGTAGTATCGATAAGCTCCGACATACCCAGTGCTGCTATAGATGAAGAAATTAGGGAAATACATTTTCTATTAATTTAGGGTAGATAAACGAAAGGATGGTTACATATTATGAGAAAAGTAAAGCAATGTCTGGTTGTTCTTAATTTGTCTTCTAAAATAACAGATGAGAGTGCCGTTAAAGAACTTGATTGATAAGCATAAAATTGATTTTGACAAAATGTAACGAGACCCATACCTGAAACTCCGGTCATACGCAGAGAATGCATTGACAGATTGTGTGCACAGGTAGCCAGGTTGGTAGGCAGACAGACAGACAGGTAGACCTTCCAACCTTTCATTTACATTTTTATTGACGGGCTTATTACAGGCTTGCAACAGCCATTGATACTGTATTTTTATTTTTATTTTGTCCAAGTACTTTATTTATTTAATGCTGTCTTGGAAGAAAAGAGAATTTCAACAAATATAACAAAAAAAAAAATCTAAAATAAATTGCTTACCCTAGCTTTAAGTACTCATCCTTTGTTTAAATGATCGGCAACTAAGAAAGCAACCAAATTAAACACATTTGCATTTCTAAAAGCTAGACTATAAGCAGCAAAGAAGGCCAATGGTTTCAGCACCATTTTCAAATAGTACATTATTTTGAAGACTGGTCCATAATTCCTGCATGGATACGATAGCGATAAATTCCGGAATGTATTGATTAAAACAGATCAAATAGCTCAGGAGTGAAGGCACCCTTATTGAGCCCCTTCTAGTTTGAGGCAGGAGACTTTCAGAATTCAGAAAACTCAATGACATTGTTCTGTCCACTCTAACTGGCTGTGCAACTGTATGATGTGAACTAGTGTAGCTCGGCTGGCTGGGTTACAAGGAGGGGTTTTAGGAGTGTCGATAGTACGATCTTTGTAATCAGTGAGAGGTAAGGGCTTTTGTATTTGTAGACTACCAGTTATATGATGTGATTTTATTGACAACATTTATGAAATCACTATCAATCAGCATTGACTACAGAAATGTCTGCATTATTTTAAAAATAATACTGTAACTTAGAGAAAACAGGTGTAAAATCCAATGTTATTTCATACTCAGTCAAATCTATCAAAAACTACAATTTCATTACTCTATAGACGCTTCCAGTCAACAGATACTGACGTCCAAATAGAGTTCTGAACTACTCATGCCAATCCCTAATATACACTCTGATGTGAATTGTGCCTTAATTATATTTTTGCCATTTAACAGCTACAACTGGCCCAATTGAAGAAGCCCTGTCCTTAATGCCACTAAAGTTATATCCTTTTAACTGTTTAAATGTGACTTTTTAACCATTGACATCTGTTGTTTTTTCTTTACTCTTATTACTTTTTAAAGTTTCTTCTACTCTATTAGTAATAAGTTATTACTAATCAGCATACATGTGGTGCTCACAGGTCTGATGATAAATGTCTAACAGACTCCAACTGAAAGATTCTGTGAGGAAATAAGAATGTTTTTATAGGTTCTGGAATACAGGTATAACTGCCTTTTATCTTATTTCATTACAGCTCAGAAAAAAAGGTTTCAGAAAGTGAAGAAATAACATATTTTGAAAGTCAACTCATTCAAAGCACCATAAAAACCACATAAGAACCGTGATCTATGCTAGCTCATCGGTACGTCAGGACACCTAAACCAGCAAGCGCTTCCATTTCTAAATTGAAATAGGAAAAAATGACACTCATAGAATGTCCTTGTCATAGTAAGCTGCATGCAACACAGTAAACAGGACATCTGCCCAAAACATGTCTCCGAAGCGGTCTTGCAGACAATGGCGCACTTCAATCTATGGTGGCAAGTAACTCGGCATCTGGCAACCATGACACACACACACACACAGCCAAAACCTCTGCACGCGTCTTACCCAGTCAAATGAATCCTTGCACCACAGCGAGTGCCGTGCGATGGCCTAGTCCTCTACAGGGCAGTCACCGGGAGGGGGGTCATTCAGCTACCTGACAGACCACTGATCAGGTGTTGGCTGGACTGAGTACAGCAGCTGGTGCGGTACAGAGCAGTGTGAGAACACTGGGGCAGGCCACAGGTGCCTGGCTGATGCTCAGCCTCAGACCAAGTTAATTACGGAAAGAAAAAAAAAGGCAGCAAGGCTGAAGGACAAGGTAACTGCTATTAAAATTACATTATAATTCATCCAAAACCCATGAAGCCTTAGTCATTGACAACATATTGATCAAACAACCACAAAAAAAGGCTGGGTTCTTGGTGTCCAGCGCAGGGTAATCCAAAGGCTAAGGGGTTGGACTTGTTCTTGCTGCAGTTTGTCTGATTACCCGTGTTTGAGCTGAACCAAAGGGCTGTAGGGGAGGGCCCATATGCATGTGTGCATATGCTAAGTGAGTCGCTATGCAATTAAGTGGAGATTCATATGTGCATGTTGCACAGTTTATGTCCATGTGCATTGAGAGGGTGAGCACACATACCATGTGATATCAGGCACGGTTGGGTTTATTTTTATATAGGGATAGGTTCCTGGTTCTTAACTCCTGTTATCCAATCGTTTTTGAACAGACCATTCTAGCTATGTGGAAAGAAGGATGAAACGGCTTCTTTGTCATGAATGCAACAAAAAAAAACGGTGAATAGTGGAGTATTATCGTAATCAAAAGTAGTAAAAATATAAAAATATAACATTGTGATATGTCAATGATAGTTCACAACCAGGACGTGACCTTACTACTAAACACAAACCCACTCAGTTGGTGCCTGGGAATTAAAGAAATTGTAATAATACTGCTAAGCCTGCAAATAATGTATGTTAAAAGGTTTGATACCAAAAAGACAGACATACAAACGTTGAGGTGAACACACCGGTAGTCTAACAGCAGGAGAATTAACGTGAACAGAAGGTAAAGGCGTTGGGCAGAATCCTTAATCTGGGCCAGACTTTAACGCCTGTCCGCTCTGTGTTCACTGCCCGGAGAATTCTTTGGAAGTCGGCCGTCGAACCGGGAGAGCCTTTCAGACAAATCCGCACAACGGGGCTAATTAAGAAAACACAGACTTTGAAAATAAATCAAAATTATGATTCCCGGTCATATCTGGTATTTGGCAGGTACAATGTAAAAATAAAGCCACAAGGGACTTTATTAGTAGGGTTGAATAAAACTTGATTGAAAACACTTCTTGTCTGGCTCTCTGTGCTGACCAAAGACAAATACCTTTGTTGTCACGGCCCAAGTCACAAAACCACTTAAACCTATTGTGGTTTCTGTGTATGCTTCCGGTATGCCCAAGTAATCCAACAATAAACAACCAAGGCCGTTTAAATCTGCTGAACATATAGGCGTGGGTTAATGCCCTCATTAAATACGCTTTTTCCGGATTTCAAACTAAGAAAATGAGTATAAAACAAAACAACTGTTTCACGAAAAAGGCTAATCAGGACCATGGGTCTTAATAGGGAAAATGTGGACCTTAGTCCTGTTATTTCACACAACACCACATGAAGCGTTTGATGGTGTTACCCCAGTCTGCCTATTTGAAAAAAAAAAACATTAAGTACTGAGCCAGTGAATTCAATTGAATAAGGTGGACTATACTTTAAGGTTTAAGATTAGAAGCCTGCAATTGTTTAGATGAACAAGTTCTAAAAATGTATCTTGTTTAAAAATGTGAGATTCAATTTAACACCAGGGAAGTCTTTTACCTTTAAAGAAATGGCCAACAGCAGAAGAACCTCGGATAATGGGCCAAAATCAAAATGTTCTCTCCCAAAATCCCATGTACCAAAGACAAATACAACGCAGTGCCAGTGGCACATGTTGCCATGTTACTGCTACTGCCAACTATATGGTTGTGAAACAGCTACAACAGCATTTGGACCTCAGACCACAAAAACATTGATATGAATATTGTTCAAAACAAAAGCAACCCTGCCCCGAACACTGTAGCAGTATTAATGCATTTCAGTGCTACTTCAGAAACTAGAAAATACACAACACCGGCTAAACTACATTATGAGTATGTTGAAACTGTAATTTATTATTTTAATGTTACATTCTCTTTTGCAGTTTTATCAAAATAAAAAAGCCAACTCTAGTAACAAATCAGGTTAAACTTAACAGTTGACGAACCAGCTTCTGAGAAGGGATAAGCCTATGTGTACACCTGTTTGCACTGTTATAATATATTAAGTCAGAATT
The DNA here is from genome assembly GCA_900302425.1 of Brosme brosme. Taxonomy (NCBI): domain Eukaryota; kingdom Metazoa; phylum Chordata; class Actinopteri; order Gadiformes; family Lotidae; genus Brosme; species Brosme brosme. The sequence goes on from OMKX01108217.1 coordinate 22,043, forward strand.
CATGGACATGTCTTCCTGCAGCTGGCTTTGATCAGGTCTCAATGACAAATAGGTTTAAATCAGTTGGCATAGGCTTGCTAAAACAAGTCACTTCAGTAGTTTGTTAATAAAATGTAAATCATCTACCTAAACAACCCTCTTAAACCTCACCTCAAATTACACTTGTCTAGCCTTTACTCTGGTCCCATAGTGTACTCTGTAAGTACACTATGTAAAAGAAGACCACACTGTATGTGAAACATCTATGTTGCCTGTACCAGTCATAGCTCCTCTTCTGAGCAGCTATGTGCCTCGCTTTGGCTTGCCTGTCCCCCTACACTGCAGACTTCCTGCTTTGCTTAAAAGATTAGAAATCATTTATATTTAAATATAACTAAATATTGTTTATAGAGCAGCAAGAGCAATGTTTACAACAGCAAATTAAGTTAACTATATAAACGCCATAATATCTCAGTTAACAATCTAAAGTGTACTTAACAATCAATAAAATTATAAATATTCCTGATATGCAGGTCAATGGAGAAGCGCCATAGCTAAACTGTTTTTTTGTTTTAAACGTGGTAATTTGTCTATGATCGTCAACATAGTAATCAATGCCGTTTTATCATTGTTACTGAAATAAGTCCCCAATTTAGAGAAAAAAGGGGTAAAATCATATGTTTTTGTCATTCTTCCCAAAAGGCTATGTGCACGTTCCACTCTGCTGCGAACTCAGGTGGCGTTCTCTTCGTGACGTCAGAGGACCTTTTCCGAGGCACTCAGATGTCACGACCAAGGGGCACCGGCGGCGCGGTTAGTGTGGACGTGTGGAGCTCTGTCTGGGGAGCGGATTACTGCTGCGTCCGAGAGAAAGTTTAGGTTTTCAGACACTTATAGTATAACGGCACGGTGTGTGTGGATGGTGAAGCTCTGTCTGAGCAGCAGTTTATTTAATGTCCGCGTCCGAGTGAGGGTTAGGCTTCTTTTGTATAACGCTACAGTGTGTGGCGCATTTCATATACAACATCGCTCATTATAACGCTCATAAACAATGATGGAACTAAAAAAGTATCACAAAGTGGGCGTAGGTCGTAATGGGATAACACGCCCCCCTCTCTCCAAAAACTCAACCCAAACGCATTTCTTAAAATCCCATAGTGTTCGAATTCCAGCTGAAACAGCGGGTTCATTGGCTCTTTAAATGACTAGCATAGAACAGTTCACTGTAAAAACAGTAAACGTTCAAGCCCGGTTGCCAGGCGACCATCTCTACCCCCTCAAGCCCCACTGGCCTCGTACCTTGATGGCCTTCTGGATGTTGGTGCAGGAGTGGCGGATGGTGCGCAGCAGGTTGTTGAAGCGGCCCATCTCCTGCACCAGCACGGTGTTCATGCTCTGGTTGTAGTCGGTGGGGTAGAGCCTCATGGCCGCCTCCAGGTCGAAGTCGGCCGGCAGCCTGCTCAGGACGTCCGCCGCCACCTCAAACACCATGTCGTCCGAGGAGCCGGCGTCCCCGCCCGACGACCGGGACTGATGGAGGCGGGCGGAGGATGGGTGGGGGATGAGGGAGAGGGTGAGGCATGAAAGATAGCGATGACACGGAGAGGTATAAGGTGTGAGAGAGAGTGAAATATGAGATATGACGGAGAGATAATACGTGAGCTAGGGAGACAGAGATGTGAGTCAGAGGGATGAGGAGTGACAGCGAGAGCGTGCCAGAGAGAGGGAGACGACAGAGGGCAACGGTTCAAGTAGCTTTGTTGTTTGTATTTTTTCTTTGTTTTTGAATATTTCTATTTTTTTCTGTCGTTCAGTATTACATTGTTTGGTTTTATCCCCAGAAACTCAAGTTTCATTTGTACCATTTTCTGACGTGCTGTATTTCCTTACTATTTAAGAAAAGCGGAGCAGCCCTTCAGCATCTGAGCGTATCTGTGACTTAATCTCAGGGGGATTAATCTCACGCTGGATGGCTCGGTCTTAGTTGCATCGCGCCGTCGCTCTGATCTCACGCTTGCTCACTTCACTTGAAATTACCCAAGATACAGCGGATCCATCGGCTCCCACTTCAATTTTTCCTTTCTTACCTACTTTCCTTTTTTTTCTTTTCTGTTTTACTTCTTGCTTGCAGAGTCTACTTGTCACTTAATGATGACAAGCATGGCCAAGTTAACATTACCAGGAAACAGCGAAGGAAACAGCGAATGCTTGGAAATCTCGAAACATATCCTCCTCTGTGAAGATTCATGAAACCATTAGTTTCGCTGAAAAGACTCTTTTCCAAATAATGAAACATGTTTACCCCTACCAACCAGCAGCGGTTAGGGCTACTCGGGGCTGTATGACAAGGCATCGCTGATGCTTAATGACTGGATAACGCTGTTGGTCTTACAGTAGGGGAATGACAAATTGCTCCATTTCCATGGGAGCGTCTTTGTGTTGGCCGGTTACTGAGACGGATGGTACTGTATTAGCTGCTCAAAAGGTCCACACATGACTAAAGTGATGATTAATCATGGTGGACGCTGTGTGAACAAATCAACACTAAGCTGTGGTGAAGGCTACCAAAGCATGGCCTGATTCTCTCAACAACTACACTTTAATGGTTTCTCAGTAGTTATTGTGTCTCATGGAACACCCTGGTAGCCATCACATTTCCAAAACCGACGAGGATGCTGGAGAGAGGGGAGTGTGTATGTTTGTGTGTTTGTGTGTGTGTGTTTGTGTGTGTGCGTGCTTGCGTGTGTGCGCACTTGCATGTGTGTGTGGATATAAAAATGAGTCAGCACAAAAGTTTCATATTCATTTTGTGTTTCAGTGCTATAATGTTCAGAGAGTCTTCCACAGGGAATCCATGAGGCCCAGCTTATTGAACGCAGCTCGGGGTTAGCGGGTGTACTGATCTGGGCCTGTGAAGCCCTTTGAGGTGTAAATAAACTGGACTTGACTTTGGGAGAGGTCCCAGGACTCCTGGAACAGAGAGAGTGTCTGGTCTGGGCATCCCACTGCCCAGCTGCAGTGCTGCATCCCCTCAGAGATAGCTGTTCCACCACCACACCTCGTTATCTCAGTGTTCACACACACACTTTATTTGTAGCAGTGGACTGCTGTTGCCATCTCCCACCCACGTGGTGCTGGCACCCAGCAGAGAGAGTACGGTCAGTGTTACTGAGAGAGGGACTGCTTGGTATTTCAGGGCCTCCATTACTGATCACAGGGTGATTTCACATACGGTACATCGATTTTTGACTTCAGTTTCTTTAGATAATTGCGAAAAAACATATGGATTACATGACTACACATTTGTTTTCTTGTTTGTTTGTTTGTTTGTGTGCATGTGTGTGTGTGACTGTCCATGCATGTCTGTTTTCTGTGTGTGTGTGTGTGACCTGGTTTGGTTGTGTATGTGGTTGTCTTTTAGGTAGTGTTTGTTTGGTAGTGTGTGTGTGTGTGTGTGTGTGTGTGTGTGTGTGTACGCGTCTGTCTGTGCCTGTGTGTGTGCGTCGGTGCATGTGTGTGTGTCCGTAACGTTGTGTGTTTGTGTGTGTGTGTGCCACACCTGTGTGAGCAGGATGCTGTCGAACAGAAGCTGAGTCTCACACTGGTCCTTGGTGATGTCAGCGTTGGCGTTCATCCCAAAGATCTCCGGGGAGGGGTTGAGTGGTAGAGTCCTGGTGTACTCTATGTAGCTGTTATACTAGAGGAGGAGGAGGAGGAGGAGGAGGTGAGGAGGAGGTGAGGAGGAGAGACCTGCTGTACTCTATGTAGCTGTTATACTAGAGGAGGAGGAGGAGGAGGAGGTGAGGAGGAGGTGAGGAGGAGAGACCTGCTGTACTCTATGTAGCTGTTATACTAGAGGAGGAGGGAGGAGGAGGAGGAGGTGAGGAGGAGAGACCTGCTGTACTCTATGTAGCTGTTATACTAGAGGAGGAGGAGGAGGAGGAGGTGAGGAGGAGAGACCTGCTGTACTCTATGTAGCTGTTATACTAGAGGAGGAGGAGGAGGAGGAGGAGGAGAGTGATGGTCTCACGCAACACTATAAACCATCTACGATAATAACGCTCATTGAAAAACAAGTCATATTGTTATTAGGTTGCTGACATTTATAGTGATGACTATGTAAATGTGGGCTATGAATAAAACATCGGGCGTACTGGGGGGTTGGGGAGCAGAAATGATATATGAAATGGAGTGTGTCGTAGATTGTACTTGTGTTTACAAATCTAGCAAACGTCTTCAATGGCGGTTTCCCACTGCGACTTGTTAGGCAATTTAGTTGTTTTTTTTCCTAATGACTTTTGGCATAGCACCCATTTGATAAGACATTTAAAAACACATCACACTGTGTTCCCTTAAAGGCAGCGATGCATTCTGTTCGTTTCTGATGGTTCAGGATATCACCTGAGGTCATAGCAGTAGCTCTTAGATGTAAGGTTATTGTAACAATAGGAAATGGATCTTTGATGCTTTATGCTAGGAGCCAGCGTCTCTGCCCGGCCTTTATCGCGCCTTCTTCCACTACACAGCGAGTACGCAGTGTGCAGTGTGCAGCACTACACGGGTATGCAGGCTTGTCATCCTCAAAGCCGCATACCAAAGAATGCTCTTTTATTTTCTGCTGTTGAGTCATTTCAAGAAGGAATACCTAACTTTGCAAGAGTTGACAGCATTAAAAATGTATTTTTTTTATATTAAAGGAAATGGAACCACTCTGCTTCAGTGGAAATATTCTCGAATGGGCCTTTAAAGCCTCAACTGTGTGATCCTTTGTCTTTAGTGGAGGTCATTAGTGCTGGGCTCCAACACTGGGCCCCCAGCGACTGACCAGTGAGTAACTAGGTCGATAAATAGGGCCATAAGCAGGACTTGGATAACAGTGAGACTGGAAATATACTAGACTATAATAGACTCCAGCCTTTAATCAATTCACAGAGCCAATCAGGCCATGGAAAAAACTAAAACTAACTGACACCATTCACGTGGAACTCCTCAATCTAAATTGACAAACTTGCCCCACATATTTTAAGTTCCTGTTCTCATTTCATCGTTTGTCTTATATATTGAACATCTTGCTAATGAACTAAAAACTCCAATTTGGGCATCATATGGGTTTGTCTTCTCAAACCAAAATTAAACATCTCATGAACTAAAAACTCAAATTGGTTTCCATTACAGAAGGATTGCTTCTCTTTTGAGGACAGGACAATAGCAATACAACTACAATCTTGCCTGCACTGGACTAAAGAGATATTCTTTCTGATCATGCCGCAGCCTCTAGTCTTGTGATCTTCCATACTGCTATTAGATGAATGACACGAGACTGATTCTGCACTCACCACCGCAAGCTATATGCCAAAGTTCGACGGTCGTCCCATGCATGTAGAAGACATATGCATATCCTTATTTGTATGCCTCATTTACAAGGCATTAGTATTCAAATTTCCAAAACATCTAACCGCCTTAAGCCAATTAAAATAAAACGCACGTAACACTAGATCACATGACTGGATGGGTCTAAACTGGATGGCTCTTTTTTATGTTTTGATTGATGTAGCATGTCTCTATAATTGTCTTGTTTGTGATATTTTATGTTTGTAATTATTTCAGGTCTTTTTCAAAAACGATATTTCAATCTCAACGTGGCTTCCTGATAAAATAATGGTTCAGTAGAAATCTGATGTATGTCTGTACATCAAATGGGCGCCCAAACCTTTTTGTGAGGTGCATGTTGTTTTGTCATGAAAATTGTACCTTTCAATGTTTTATGTCTGCACCTTCACAGAGTCAAATCCCTGTGCCTCGCCTCATGGGCAATACAGTAGTCTGAATCTCTGGCATGTGTTCCCCATCCCTTCATTCTCCCAGGCCCTGTGTCCTTACATCGCCCTCGGCTGGGGCGTAGTAGAGCCCGCTGGGGTCGAAGGCGTAGCCGGGGTCCTCTATTAACTTGGGGGTGTAGAAGATGGAGAGGATGGTGCGCAGCGTGCGGCGGTCCCAGTCGTCTGTCACGCGGCCCCCGTAGTTACACTCCCCAGTCATGTAGCGGATGGCGTCGAACGGCACTTCCTGCCAAGGGCAACCACACACGGTTTAAACTAGAGTCCCTAGCCTCTAAAAGAAAGTATAGCATTTTCTGAATGGCCAGACACACAGACAGTTAGACAGACAGACAGGTAGATAGACTGATAGATAGTAATTCATTCAGGAAGACAGGATTGGGCCAAGAGGGAAATGTCAAGGCATTTAAAGGGATTCTTCTGGTGTGCTTTACTTCCAGGCCACTGTGTTTGGCTCTGGGGCGGAGCACCAGCATGCACGCTGGTGCATGCTGGGAAGTGTCAAGAGGGTCTTTGAGTAGGACTGATGAAAAAAAGAGACCCTTGAGAGAGAAGAGGAATCCACTTGTGGAAATCAGACTGTATGTTCCAGGATTAAATATGCATGATATACAGAGATATGTGGGGCGTGAGGCAGGCGTTGTTTTTGAACTGCGAGGGTTTAGAAGACAGACATTTGCTTCCCATATGCTCACAGTATACATGATACATGAGTGGATTGACAGACAGAGTGGATTGACAGACAGACATTCAGACAGAGACAGACAGGTACAGGCAGTTACAGATAGATAGAGAGATAGATAGATAGATAGATAGAGAGATAGAGAGAGAGAGAGAGGGAGAGAGAGAGAGAGAGAGAGAGAGAGAGAGAGAGAGAGATATTTAGCACGTTTATTGATATAAAGTGAATAATAAAATCATCACTGACCACTGAGTACTCCACAGTATTACCACGGATGGGGCGTGCCCCTGGTACTCGTGAATCGCTGTGAGTACATTCCCAGCATTAACCCGGGTGAGGCGTACCTGGTACTGCTCCAGGAACATGTGCAGCTGCTGGACAGAGATGCGCAGGTCGGTCTCGTTGAACTCGTAGGGGATGTTCCAGCCCATGGGGCCGAACTTCCTCCTCTCCTGGGCCAGGGCGTGGAAGAAGCACAGGCTGTACAGCAGCTTCTTAAACACCCCCTGGGGAGACAGCACACACACATATATGCATATGAACACAGAGCACACACCCACACACACATATACACACCCTGACAGCACAAACAAACACGGTTATAAAAGAAACAAACAAAGTGAACAAAACAGACAGTCTCCACGGCAGGGGCAGAGCGAGCGGACGACAGCTGTGTTCAGGGAGGTACGGCTGTCAGAACAAACAGCAGCACACCCACGGCTCAAAAACCCCTTGTAAACACGCCTCATATAAACGCACACACACCCACAACACAAACACTTATCATCGTGGTTGCCAGACACACACTGGAGGCTAACACACAGATACATGCAGCGCATAGAGACACATATACTGTACACATTTACACACATCCCCATACATAACCACACATACACACACACACACACACACACACACACACACACACACACACAGACGGACACACAGACAAAGACACACACACACACACACACACACACACACACACACACATACACATACACACACACAAACAAACACACACCAACAGACCGGTTTGCTGCAGC
>OMKX01108219.1:0-12541 GCA_900302425.1 Brosme brosme
GACACAACCGTCATTGGCCTCATCCGAGACGGAGATGAGTCTGCATCCAGACGGGAGGTGGAACAGCTGGCCCTGTGGTGCGGTCGCAACAACCTGGAGCTTAACACGCTCAAAACTGTGGAGATGACAGTGGACTTCAGGAGGAGCCCCCCATCACTGCCCCCCCTCACCATACTCAACAGCACTGTGACTGCTGTGGACTCCTTCAAGTTCCTGGGATCTACAATCTCCCGGGACCTGAAATGGGAGTCCAACATTAAGACAGTCACAAAAAAGGCCCAGCAGACGATGTATTTCCTGCGCCAGCTCAGGAAGTTCAACCTGCCTCAGGAGCTGCTGATACATTTCTACACTGCAGTCATTGAGTCTGTTCTCTGCTCCTCCATCACTGTCTGGTTTGGATCGGCCACCAAACAGGACAGGAACAGACTGCAACGGACAGTCAGGTCTGCAGAAAAGATTATCGGTGCCGACCTGCCCACCATCCAGGACCTGTACACCTCCAGAGTCAGGAAACGGGCAGGAAAGATCACTGCAGACCCCTCCCACCCTGGACATCACCTGTTCCAACTCCTCCCCTCTGCTAGGCGCTACAGAGCACTGTACGCCAAAATCACCAGACACAGAAAGTTTCTTCCCGCAGGCTGTCACCCTGATGAACAGTTAATATCCATGCACCGTTATCTCACTTCAAATCTATTCCTGCACCTTTTTGCACTCTCTCACTATCTGTTTTCATTGTCCTGTATATATGCCTGTATTTATATCTGTACATAGTTGTCATATGTTTATGTTTATGTTAATGTTAATGTTATGTTTACCTTTTATTCAGTTTGATATCCCTGTTTTAGTTGTATGTCTATTTATGTGTGTATATTGAGAGCGTTATAAAGCCGGAGTCAAATTCCTTGTATGTGTTTTTTTTTTATAACTTTTTATTTAAGTCTTTTCAAATTTTTAAATACATACACACAATACAAGTAAAATAACATGAAAAATAGAAAGGGGGCACACTAGTATAGATGTTGTTTTATACACATTCTCTTTGATTGCTCAGAGCTTATCATGATTGTGTAGCGTCTTCTATTTCTTTAATGAAGGAAGTCCATTTTTTCCATTTACTTGAGAAAATCGCTCCCCTGGATCTTAGACAAAAAGTCATTTTTTCCATTGCATTGATCTGTTTTACTACATCCATCCATTGTTCGAGGTTTGGAGTGTCCGGTTGATACCAGTTCTTGGTGATCGTTTTCTTACAGGCCATCAGCAGTATTTTACACAGATACAAATCTTCTCCTGAGATTACATCCTTTAATATACAGAAGTAAAGCACTTTTACATTGTTCGTGACTTCATATCCAAGTATCTTACTTAAAGTAAGACATATTTTTCCCCAAAATATCTGAATTTTTGGGCATAGCCAGAAAACATGGGAATGATGGGCGTTCATGTTTCAGCACAGCCTCCAGCACTGCTCCTCTGACTGAATTTGCTTACTTTTAATATGTGGTGTTATAAAATAACGAATTAAGTTCCTCCACCCAAATTCTCTCCACTTCTTTGAGCTTGTGGATAAATGCTGTGCTTTCCACATAGAACACCAATCCTCCTGTGATATTTCACAGGATTGTTTTTTATAAGCTTCAACTAGGATTTCAACCACAGCATTACCCTCTACAGATAGTTCTTGTTTAATTTTTTTTATCATAATCGTAATCCCTAATTTGCAAATATCTGAAAAAATCTTTATTTTCTAGATCAAATTCCTTTTGTAATTGTTCAAAACTTTTGAAGTGCCCACCTTGTGTGAGTGTACATACAGCTGTTATACCCTTGTCCCACCACTGTCTGAAACCAATATCATTATTTCCTGGTTTAAATTTGTGGTCCAGGGCAGGCCAAGTCAAAATCTTAGCGTCTCCCTCCATATTGTAATCTTTTACCATCTTGTTCCATATGCCTAGGGTCTGCTTGATATCATTGTTGCTTTCTTGGCACATTTTATTCCCTATGTCACCTAACACTGCCTGGATTGGGAAGGTATCTACGTTGATTTCTATGTCTTTCCATCTGGCTTCATATTGCGGGCAGTTTCCGCATACTACAAATCTTATTTGGGCTGCATAGAGATATTGCCTCAAGTTAGGCAGTGACACACCACCCTCCTCTTTATTTATTTGAAGTGTTTTATACCTGACCCTTGGTCTCTTGCCGGCCCAGATAAACCTTGAAATCAATTTGTCCCACGACCTGAATTGTGCTTCTGGGATCATCTGTGGAATAGATTGAAACAGATATAGTAGTCTTGGCAGTATATTCATTTTGACTATATCAATACGTGACCCCATATCTAGATTAAAGGCTGACCACCTCCTGACATCTGTTTCATTATTTTCGTTGACCTGTTTATAGTTGATTTCAGACGTGTTGCCAAGAATTTTTGTTAATGTCACTCAAAGATATTTTAATACTTTAGCCTTCCATTTAATTTTGTATTTTTCTCTGATTTCTTGTTTAGGTTTGTAATTGAAAGTGAGAATTTGTGTTTTTGCCATGTTTAATTTATGACAGAGTATTCACCGAAATCATCTAGTATTGCCATCAGGTTAGGAAAGGTTTTATCTGGGTGTAGCAGAGTCAAAATAACATCGTCGGCGAAAAGTCCTATGATGTGTTCCTGTTTTCCTATTTGGATTCCTTTCAGACTGCTATTCTGTCTGATTAGCTGTGCCAAAGGTTCTATAAATATGGCAAACAGAGTGGGGCTAAGGCAGCATCCCTGGCGGGTGCCTCTTTGTAAATTAAAACTATCGGTCAAGTGACCGTTGATTTTTATCCTCGCTGTGGGTTCTTTGTAGAGACTTTGAATACATTGTATTGATTGTTTCTGAAAACCTAATTTCTCCAGTACCTGATATAAAAATCCCCAATTAACACAATCAAAAGCCTTCTCGGCATCAAGGCTCACTAATACTGCTTTCAGTCCCTGTTTCTGGATGTGGTCTATGATATGTAGAGTGCGTCTAATATTGTCCTGAGTCTGTCGTCCCTTAATAAATCCTGATTGGTCCTCATCGATCAAATCAGACATAACACTTTCAAACCTTTTAGAAATGATTGATGTGAAAACCTTATAGTCTACATTTAAAATGGAGATAGGTCTATAGGATTCACATAATTCCTTTTCTTGACCTCCCTTTAGTATCACTGAAATCACAGCCTCTTTCCATGAGGGGGGCACTTTACCTTCTGTCAGAGTTACGTTAAAAGAGTTCAAGAGAAGTGGTGATAATTCCTCTTTAAACGTTTTATACCACTCGCCCGGATAGCCATCACTGCCTGGTGATTTGTTCAATTTTAATCTGCTAATAGCACTGTCTAATTCCTTTTCAGTAATTTTAGAAATTCATTTTCTATTTTGATCTTCTCCAATGGCCGGTAAGTCCAATGAATTGAGAAATTCTTTCATCTCGTATTTTCCTTTCGCTGGGGGCTGAGAGTATAAGTTTTCATAATATTCTTTGAAGACCTTTTCTATTTCCTCTGGTTTAAATAAAATGTATTTTGTTAAGGGGTCTCTAATCTTGTGTATCGTATTAGCAGCTTGCTGCCCCTTAAGGCGTCTAGCTAAATATTTTGCCACTTTAGGGCCCGATTCATAATATGTTTGTTTAGTAAATCTCCGTTTTTTTCTCAATGTCATTCTTTTAAGAGTCGTCTATCTGTCTCCTTATAGTGTTTATTTGATGTAGAAGGGCTCCCTCCTCATGGTTTTTATGTTTCTGTTCCAGTATTCTTAATTGATTAACCATATATTCTTTCTCTCTTATTTTCTTTTGGTATGCTGCCCTTGATATCAATCTCCCTCTCATACTTGCTTTAACTGTATCCCAAAGAATGAAATCATCAACAGGGCTGTCTATATTTTCATCTATGCAACTTTTAATTTATTTTTTAATTTCCTCTTTTGTTTCCCGATTATTTAACATACCTACAACATACATACATTTAATCCCAATATTACAATCTTGTATTCTATGTCTGTCTGCTGTATTCATATAAAATCTATTCGAGAGTAAACGGAATGAGGAGCAGAATAATGTGTGTAGTCCTTCTCTAAAGGGTGGAGTTCCCTCCACACATCAAACATCCCCAGTTCAATGAGTGAGATATTGACAAGTTTTGATAATTGGGTCTTATTTCTTTTAGCATTGGTTGTATCAAGTTTAGGATTCAAGATCATATTAAAGTCCCCTGCACAAATCAGGGTCCCTTCATTTTCCAAGACTATAATTTCAAACACTGAAGTTTTATCAGTGCATAAACATTAACCAAAGTAACTATATTATTGTCAATTTTTCCCTTTACGATAACATATCTGCCCTCTTTGTCCCTTATTCCTTTAATGAATTCAAAATTCACATAGTTAGAGATTAATATGGCAAATCCTCTTTTGGGGCCCTTCTTATATGTACTATAAAAGGCATTTTTATATCCAAAAGATCCAAGCTTAGAATGCTCTTGCTGAGAGAGGTGAGTCTCTTGTAAATATATCACGTGGATGTTTTCCCTCTTCATTTTGGTTATTACTTTTTTTCTTTTAATTGGATTATTTAATCCATTCACATTTAAGGACGCTATCCTCACATCACTACCATGCATAACTTAAAGACAAATAAGAACATCAGTGGCCCCACTAAACGTGCCTGAACAGTGGCACAATACGAACTAAACAAATAAAACACTTGAACTTCCAAAAGGAGGGTCTTCTCGTCCTCCAGAATTTCGGTCCCATTGGGGGGCCGAAGGGAAAGCCTCTCACTCGGAGAGGGCCCTAACTTAGTAATGACATAATGGCCTACGGTGCAGGTTTTCGTCATTCTAAATGAGTCCAACGGATATATTAAAAAAAGAAAGAATACAAAATAGGGTAACACTCAGGTCCCGATAGTCTTTTCTACTTACATAGGGTAAATGTGCTCGTCAATATTCAGCCTTTTGTAGACGTAGTTTCAAACAGACCATTTCTACCGGATAGGTTATAATTTTTGTTGCCTTTAATCCGACTTTAATCTCCAGATCTTCTGAATTCTTGTAGCTGTTCCTTTGCGCGTGTCGATGCTGGAGCGGTGCTCCTCCGGGGTCCCTCCCTGCGCTGCCACCCCATCGCCGCGGAGAGCCGCGTCTCCAGCCCGGTTTCCTCCGTGTCGCGAGCCGGTATCGGTTCAATGAGTCCGCGTTTCACCAATTCCTCTTTCACTTCCCTCGCATCGTTGTAGGTTCGGGCTCCCGTGCTCCAGTGGACTCTCATCCTGGTGAATGGCGTCTGAAACCGGATGCCTTTTTCCTTCAGGATTCTTTTAGAAGCGTTGTATTCTTTCCTCTTTTGAACAACCTCTGTCGCATAATCGTGGTCGAATGAAAGTAGTTTGTTTCTCAGTTGTATTTTTGTTTTCCACGCCTCCCTTAAAACTCTCTTTGGTAGTGAATTCCAGGAAGTTCACGATGATGAGTCTCGGCTGAGCACCGGCTGCTGGCTTGGGTGCCAGAGACCGGTGTGCTCTTTTTATTTGGAGATGTAAGTCATCCGGCAGCTGAAGTTCACGCCTGAGCATGTCTTGCAAAAACTTGGCTGTCGATTCGCCCTCTTCTCCCTCAGGGACCCCGTAGATGCAGAGATTATTTCTCCTCGACCTCGACTCCAAATCAGTTAACTTTTCCTGCAGGGTTCTCTGTTCTTTCAAAGAGGTAATGAGAGCGTTGTTTGCCTCTAGTGCCCAAGATTCTAGCTTCTCGAGCCGCGTCTATGCCTCGTTTAGCCTTTCACTCTGCAGCCGCTGTTCAGCGCCAAGTTTAGTGAACTCTTCGTTAATTCCTTTTTTGAAGTCATCCAAGTCTCGTTTCACGTCCCTCCTCAAATCTTCACCAAATGCGCGGAATGAGGCATTCATTTCTGTATTCATTTCTCTTATCTCCTTGCTAATATTTGCCAGACCCGAGCGCATTTCGGCCACGCCGTTGGCTGGTTGCATGGTAGTTTCATGGCCGCCATCTTCTTCCATCTCGAGGTCAGCTAGCGCGTTTTCAATTACGTCTTGCGCCGTGTTATTAGGCTGATTGACCGCCGTTTTCCTACCCTTTGAGCCTCTCCCCTTTGACATTACAGTAGAGATGATTTCTAGCTCTGTATATTCGAGTTTTCCGGGGTATTAACACCTGGCTATCGGGAGCTCTGATACCGTGCGACCTATCTCTCCATAACGTAACCGGAAGCCTCCCTTGTATGTGTTTACACTTACTTGGCAATAAAACGGATTCTGATTCTGATTCTGATTCTACAAGCTGCGGATCCTAACACCTGATTGGTTACCCTGCACATCAAGTCAAGGCAAAGGCATAGATGTGCAGGGTAACCAATCAGGTGTTAGGATCCGCCCACCGACTCTGATGGGCGAATTTGACAGATAAAATAAATTCATGAACACTGCAACACAGGACCATGAAATAATTAATTAATTAGTGAAATAATTATTTATGTTTTTTTACATAAAATGAATTGTTATTTTAATGAATTAATGACACACTTATTTCCAATTTTAATTAATTAATGACACATTTAATTAATTAATGACACATTTAATTAATTATTTAATGGTGTATTTATTTATTTAATTATGGCACTTTTAGCCCTCCATAGGTTACATGACGCCAATTGTATATTTGAAGTGGGAGTCGTTCTGCATCTGTAGGCCTATTATGGGCTTTTCAGCCTTGTGTTCAACTAAATGTGTTTAAATGCAAGATTACAGTTTTTTTTTCCCCATAAATCGTCTTTACTTTTATTGAATCTCTTCTAATTTTCTTGTTGAAAAGATTTAAATGTATTTTGAATATTGTTTTGTCAGCAAAGGTATATCATAAATTATGCCAATTAAAATATCGGTATCTGTATCGGCCAAAGTCAAATTTGAAATATCGGTATCGGCCCAGAATTTCAATATCGGTGCATCACTAGTTGGAAGTCTTATTTTCTGTCTTTATTATTCTTATTGTATTCTGTGTGTTGTGGCAGTTTTTGCTGCTGTTTTTTGCTGCTGTTCTTTGCAGCTTGTGGGGTGTTACCTGTGATTCTTTTTGTTACTTATGGACACTTATGCTGGTGTGTTTTTGGTTTATTTTATTTCTCTTTTTTTACCCTTATTGTACACTGAATGCAATCAGTTAAAATAGCAACTTATAATGTGAATGGCCTTGTCAACGCCATTAAGAGAAGTAAGATATTAATTAAACTAAAAAGAGATAGAGTTGAGGTGGCGTTCTTACAGGAAACATCTTTCGGATACAGAACATGCTAAATTAAAACGATTGGGCTTCAAGCATCAGTACTCATCTTATATGGCTGGGCATAGGAGGGGAGTGGCGATATTGATTTCCAACAAGACTAGTTTCGAACCCATTTTTTTTAAAAAAAGGATACAGAGGGAAGATTTATCTTCGTGAGGGGAAATTTGGGGGGCTCATTGGTCACTCTATTAAATATTTACGCTCCTCCTAATTCTGACTGGAAGTTTTTTAAACAGATATTTGATTTGATAACAGCGGAGACCCAGGGGGTTCTAATCTGCGGGGGGGGATCTCAACATTCGATTAAATCCCAAACTGGACGCCTCAAATACACATTCAGCCCAGCCCAAATTGATAACAAAAAAATCAATCTGGCTATGAAAGAAATCGGGTTAATTGATATCTGGAGAGAATTAGATCCTTCAAAGAGAGACTACACTTTTTTTCAAATCCACACTTGGCGCATTCGAGGATTGATTATTTTCTTACTTTTGCTAAAGATCTATACAGGGTTGGTGGCTGCGACGTGGGGAGCATGGACCTTTCAGACCATAGCCCCATTTATTTAGAATTAAATCTTGAACAGTTTCGGAGAGACACCTTATGGAGGTTAAACACTTTTGTACTGAATCAGATGAAGGAACAAATCAAGAAGGATATTGCTGAATACTTGGAACAGAACGATAATGGTGAAGTTTCCCCTCCAATATTATGGGATGCATGTAAAGCTGTGCTTCGGGGAAAAATAATGGGATACAGCGCTCACATAAAGAGAGTAAGGCAGAAAGAGTTAGTTCAGTTGGAGGCGGAATTAAAACAATTAGAACAAAATCATAAAGACACAAATGATCAGAAAATTAGAGAGCTACTTAGGAAGAAAAATAATGAAATAAATGAGATCTATACAAAAAATATATTAAAAAAAGTTAATTTTTACAAAACAGAAATATTATGAAGGGGGCGGAAAAGCCAGTAAATTATTAGCTTATAGGCTGAAAAAACAACAAGCAGAGAATTCATAAAATAAAATAAAAAATCCTATTACTAATTCGATGCATTACAAATTAAAAGAAATACAAGATTGTTTTGAAAAATATAAAAAACTATACGCCCAACCTCAAATTGATGGAGAGAAAATGGAAGATTTCTTTCAGAAGATTAATCTGCCTACATTGAATGGTGAACAAAGTAGGAATCTTGTAGCTAAAATAACAGAGAAAGAAATTTGTTCAGCGATATCACATCTTAAACCAAAGAAGGCTCCAGGTCCGGACGGGTTCCCTTCCGAATGGTACAGAGTCATGGAGGGTTCTTTGCTCCCTGTGTTGCAGTCCACCTTTAACTGGGTTCTTAAAGAGAACAGTATAACCCCCTCTTGGAGGGAGGCAGTAATATCCCTTATTCCGAAGGAGGGGAAAGATAAGTCTGAATGTGGTAATTTTAGACCAGTAAGTGTGTTAAACCAGGATTATAAAATCTTTGCCCATATACTAACCAAATGCATAGAGGGATTGTTACCACAAATTATTAGCCTTGACCAGACGGGTTTTATTCGTGAAAGACAAACTCAAGATAGTATCAGAAGGACATTACATGTAATTAACCATATAACAGAATATATTTTAGAAGCAGTATTAGTGGGGCTAGATGCAGAAAAAGCTTTTGATTGTGTAAATTGGTCTTTTTTGTATGGAGTTTTGGACAAATTTGGATTTCATAGTACCTTTATTAAAACAATACGAGCTCTCTATGATAGCCCAAGGGCGAGAATTAAAATAAATGGGGCTGTCTCTAGCCCCTTTTCATTAGAACGAGGAACAAGACAGGGCTGCCCAATTAGCCCCCTCTTGTTTGCAATCTTTATTGAGCCCCTGAGCCAATGGATCAGTCAGGACGACAACATTAAAGGAATCGCTATGAATGGGGGAGAACAAATTATTTTGTTATTCGCTGATGATGTATTGGTGTATTTGACCGACCCCGAGCAATCTTTGGCACGGTTATTTGAACTCTTGGAACAATATGGATCCTTCTCTGGATATAAGCTGAATGTTCCAAAAACCCAAATTCTCTGTTTTAAATACAACCACTCTGTAAATGTGAAAAATAAGTACAATTTGAAATGGGATTCGGATTCAATTAGATGCTTGGGGGTAAACATTCCAATAGATTTGACAAAATTGTTCTCACTTAACTACCTCCCCCTGAACAAAAAGATTGGGGAAGACATAAGGAGATGGGACCTTGTACCTTCTTGTTGTATTGTAAATTGTTGTATCTCTTTCGATCCCTTCCACTAGATATACTGTATCTGACCGACAATTTCAGGAGTGGGACAAGCATATTTCGAGGTTCACTTGGCAGGGACGAAGGCCAAGAATTAGATACCAGAGTTTACAATTGGCAAAAAACAAGGGCGGGGTCGCCCTCCCATGCTTAAAAGATTACTATACTGCTGCTCAATTGCGGCCATTAATATGCTGGTGTATGGGCTTAAATTTGTCTCATTAATATCTGTAAACGCACAGATGGTGATCTACAAATATTTTTGATTTGCACACGTGTTTTGCTATCCACAAATACAAATTTATAATTTGTAACTTGTATTTTGGTTTTTACAAATACGAGTGTACTTGTGTTTTTGTAAATACACAATTTTCCATTTGTAAAAACAAAAAAGCCGTTTGCAAAACTGAAAATTCTGCTCGTGAAGTATGACTCAGCATTTGTGGATCATTACTCACGCACGCGCATCTCTTTCCTCACTTACGCATTTTTGAGACATTCTTGTCGAAGATCCGCACAGATCCACAAGCAGATAGCTCGTGATTCGCAAGTGGCCTGCCCTCCTCACACGTAGGTGGCAGTGTTGTTGTATGCATACAAATATTCCTTCCACAAAAACAAATTTAGGATTTGTAACTTGTGTGTTGGTTTTTACAAATAAAAGTGTATTCGTAAAAAAAAAGGCATTCGTAAAACTGAAAATTCTGCTCGTGAAGTGTGATTCAGCATTTGTGGATCATTACTCACGCACACGCATCTCTTTCTTCACTTACGCATTTTTGAGACATTCTTGTCGAAGATCCGCACAGATCCACAAGCAAATAGCTCGTGATTCACAAATGGCCCGCCCTCCTCAACCAGTAGGTGGCAGTGTTGTTCTATGCATTGATGTAGCTATGGTTTGCACTCTGCTTAAGCGGAGTTCGCGCTAAAACGGTAAAACCATTCGCGGTAAAACCATGGCTGAAGAGCAGCTACCATCCTCTGTAAGTACAACTATTTTTCCTTGCCCTACATTACATTAGCACCTATACCGTGAAAATAAAACGAAAACAATGATTTTCTGTTTCAATATTGTAGTAGGAGTATTATAGTAGCCTATGGATAGTTAGCAGTTGTTTATGGGAGATTGTTTATTTCCAGTTATATGTTTGTAGCTACTGGGCCGGGGGGGGTATTCCATCAAAGTCGCTAACGAAAGCGGCGATTAGTTGATTATGCCTGGTTAGAACTAGCGCTAACTAACTATAGTGCACTATAAAATACCCAACATTTAAGTGAACATACGATGTCCCCTACATGTTACTCCCGTATACCACATTGCAATGCGGGCACATTTACTGACGCAAATGACGTTCAGTAATGTTCAGCTTAGTATCCGAATTCTCGTTGGTTCGTACCCTATATAGTTCACTATATCATAAACACTATATAGGGAATAGTGAGTGAGCGAATAGCGATTTCGAACACAGTTTGGTCGGATAGTTTGGTCGGATAAATTGCCATGGTTACTTAGCGGAAATTCCCTTAAGTGACGTTCATGGAACGCAACTCTAGCAAAATAAGCCCGGCTTTGCGTTTAGCTTGGTTGATGGAATACCCCCCGGGTCTGGCTACGGTTTAAGTAAATAAAAGTCGGCCGGGGTCTCAATTGGAGACCGGGTCTGTTTATATTTCTGCAAGTTCTTGTGAATGTACAAAACCACTCAAAGCCCACACGACCGCCCGTTTGAGTTCTTGTGTTCACAAGGTAACAGTCCCAAGCGGTTCAAAGTTGTAAACAAATGCCATACGCGAACCAACTGTTCTCTCAGGATCAAAGCCAGAGAGTCATCAACTCTTCAAAAATGATGATTAATGAAATGATGATGACAATAAGTGGGTCATTCCTAGTATTCGGTGCCATTTGAGTCCCCATAGCCTAATATGGTATATTTTTTGTAAAAATCGGCCAATACTTATTGTTAAAAGCTCATCTTATATAGTTAACCCCCCTCTACCGTAGAACACAACAGTATGTCCCCAGGATTAATTGCATTTAAAATAATTCCTCTGATTTTAGCACAAACAGCTAAACTGCCATGTCCCCAATCGTGTTTCCTCAACTTCAGATAATTTTTACATTATCAATGTTTATGTGAATGTTGTAAGGTAAATGAACTGCCTTTCTTTCATGAAATATATTGTGATGTCCACCCTGTTACGTCCTGTACACCCTGTTACTCTTCTGTCCACCCTGTTACCTGTGTGTTTATTGATAATAATTAAATGAAATCATCAAAAAATATGTATATCTTTGTGGTTCCTTAAAGGGAGTAAATTGACTAAATTAAATTACTAAAAAAATGGGCCAAATCCCATTAAAATTCCTTTTTATACTAAAAGAAATGTGTTGAAATTACATTGTGTCCTAAAATAACACGTCTTTTCTCAAGATAATGCTTGTTTATGAGTTTTTGTTAAAATACATTTGCAGGGTTAAATAAGGGACATTATATCTCTAAGAAAATGTACATTTTATAACAGCTGCGCATTCAAATCATTTTTTATAGAAATTAGAATGTCCCGTAACAGGGTGGACATTTGGCCTATGTTAGGTGTGAAGAATTTGGTCAAAATTATTAAAATATAATATCCTGAGCTGGACCAATATATTTTTCTTATAATTTAACATGCCCTCCTTCAGATGATAAGATAAAATCATGGAACATTTTTTGATAGTTTTTGATAGAAAGTTACCAGACTGAAATGGCACCGAATAGTAGGAATGACCCAAGTGTATTTTTTGAGTGGAGATGGTAACATGACAACTTTTTTAAATTACAGAGAACAATTGAGGCTATGGCCACTGCACTACTGGGCGCACTAGCGAGGGCTAGGCCTACCCCCAATGCCACCCCAGCTACCCCTG
>OMKX01108220.1:0-26599 GCA_900302425.1 Brosme brosme
ATGTGCATACATACTGTCCATACATACATACATACATACACTCACACACACACACACACACACACACACACACACACACACACACACACACACACACACACACACACACACATACATACATACACTCACACACACACACACACACACACATACATACATACATACATACATACATACATACATACATACATACATACATACATACATACAAACATACATTATTATACTTTATTAAACAATTAACAAATACAATTATTTGTTAATTAACTGCTTATTTGTTTTTTTATTATGTGTTCATTTCCTTATAATAGGGTGGAATCTCCTGTATCTTAAGAAGAACCATTTCAGACATCTGGTACATGCCTCAAGAGTTATTTAAGTAACCACAATTTTTTTTTTTTTTTTTTTACCTTTTAAGCACTGGTCCAAGCCAAGACATTTACTATCCCTCTGTGCACAGTCATTCTTTTTGTGTATGTCTGTCATTTTGTCTGGTTTCTCCGTCTGTCTGTCTGTCTGCAGGCAGGCAGCGACTTCAAAACGATAATACCATAATCTTCTGTATTTACAAGAAGATTGAGAAATTGTTACGGTCGCCTAGCACTGAGGAATAGAATGTGCATGAAATAGTATGTTAATAATGTTTTAATATTTATTATACATTTAAAGTGATAATTGTTCATTAATTTATCATTTATTATAATATATTGGCCGAATATACCGTGGTCTAAATGTGATTAAAAAAAACACGATGATTTTACAATGACGATGTTGATGATTCTGATGGTGATGATGATGATGGATTATTGTTATTATTGACCTTGGGATTTCTGTTTTTCTACAGTCTTTGGCACTGCCCCGTATCTACCCCTGACGTCACACTTCCATAAACTAAATATGGCGACCTCCATGGAACTGAGATGCTGGGGAGGTGACTGGGGATTACCTTCTGTTCACGCTGAATCGCTTGTTGTTTTGGTAACTATGACTCTTTATTTAACATTGACAACATAATCTCCTTCCCCTAAACTATATTTTATATTCATCTGACAAAGCGTTCTCTTCGACTTCCTTGAGTTAGCTTTCATGCTAACGCTAGTTATGATGTACAGCGGTAAAATAAATGGATTCATTCTGCAGCTGGTTGTCTGGATGTCAGAAGCGATGAGAATGAGATGAGTAGCGTCCATGCTTTCCTGATTGTGAAGAACACACCCGTGGTTTACACTAAATTACCCTTGAAGGTCAAGCCAAGTCCATGTTTATTTCAGAATTGGGTATTTCCACACGAGCGGCCAAAGATCAAGTTAATGGGCTAACTTGGCTTGATGTTTCTTAACTGTTAGGGTGCTTGACCGTTTTTATGTATTTAAACCTGGCTTACACTTTTCTTTGCGATAACACAACTCATAATATGACAACTCGGTTGCTACCTACACATGTATTGGAACATCTGCACATCAGTATGATAGTTACTCTAACTTACTTATTACTATTAGAACCGCTTCCTTGTGCAAAGTCTGTATGAGAAATATTCTTTACAATCATGAAAAAAATGCGTTTTTGCTTTTTGGCACGCATACAAAATAACAATCATGTCAAACATTATTAAACAAATCCGTATGTCTTTTGTGAGCTTTACGTCAATTTATGTAAATTAAATGTGACCTTAATGCTGTTGTCTGCTGTTAAACAAACATTTGTACATAACAAATCTCTAAATCTCTTCAAAAAAGTATCTCATCTGGAATAACAATTACAAAGTTGTTTTCTTTTACTTCTTGTACAAGGCATACTGCAGGTTTTCGGGGGCAAATGTCACGGTTTCTCCGATAGATTGGACATGGAGAACTTTAACAGGTAGGCAGAATAACTATTAATCATACTTTCTAGATGACAATACAGTATCCAATATTATAGGTAACGGAGGAGTAATTATATTGAACAGAAATTGTAGCATTCTCAAACGAGCTGTAAAATGCAAGATCTTTTCTCAAGTTCTGTTTATCCTGGAAAATTGAAAAAAGTATGACATTCGATGCATGGGATATGGTCTCCATCTATTCTGTAGTGACAACTCCAGAGCTAGTGTGTGGAGACTCCACAGTGACAGAGCCGGCTGACATTCTCAACTTCCTGAGGAAACAGGTTCGACTCTGTGCCAAGTCTGCTCTCTTTCCCCGGGCACAAATCATCAAGCTACCAGAACCATTTCAAAGGGCCGTGAGATCCGCAGTTAACCTTTTTCTCTTCTTTTTTTTTTATGTAGAGGTTTAACGCTGACTATGAGCTGACGGCTAGACAAGGTGCCGACACCATGGCCTACGTTGCACTGGTGGAGGAGAAGCTGCGGCCGGCTTTAGTAAGAATAACCTCTCTCTCTCTGTCTTCTCTCTCTGTCTTTTCTCTTCTCTCTTCTCTATTCTCTATTCTCTCTTCTCTCTTCTCTCTTCTCTCTCCTCTCTACTTGATCTATTGAGTGCTCCCCGTGTGGAGGAATATTTGCCAGTAACCAGTGTTTGCGTTTTGTTCGTGACAGTTGCATACATTTTGGGTGGATGCGGAAAACTATGCTAATCTGACGCGGCCGTGGTTCGCTTCCCGCTCGCCATTCCCTCTTAACTTTCTGGTCCCCAGTCGCCATGCCAACAATGCCCTGTCCCGCATCCTGCTGAGCAAAGTGGAGTCGCCGCTCTACTCCATCACAGAGGTGGAGGGAAAGGTAAACATTACAGATGCCTTCACAGTGTGTTCCTGGTTTTGGCTGCCCCCCCCTGTCTGTGTGTTTTTATAACTGATGTTTCCTGGTCCTCCACCAGCTCTACAGCGACGCTAAGGAGTGTCTGAATCTCCTCTCCCACCGTCTGGGAGGAGACAACTACTTCTTTGGAAACTCGTACGTTTTGTGTATAAATATTTTTTATTGCATGCATCACCACGTACTGGCACATATTTGCTTCTATGTGCATGTTTTATTAAATCTTTTTTTACTTGGGTTGTTGTCGACCCTGCAGGCCATCGAGCCTGGATGCCTTCGTGTTTGGTTTCATGGCTCCGCTCCACAAGGCGGCTCTGCCCAGCAGTCCCCTGCAGAGCCACCTGCGCCAGCTGGCCAACCTCACCAGCTTCATCGACAACATCCTCGCCGTGTACTTCAGCGGCAGCCGGCCCGGTGAGGCTCCCACACATGTCTCAACCCACACCACCTCCCTTGGGAAGCCTTGCGTCTGTACACTCTGATGGGCTTTGCACACACACACACAGTAGCACCGGGAAGAGACGATGGTGCTTGGTGGCGCACATGGCAGAACCGAACTGACTTTTTCCATCCTTTCCCTCTGATGAAATGTTCTTTTGTGTTCCTTTCGGCCGCACCCCTCGTTTTCTATGTGTTTGTTTTTTTACGTTTCTACTGCCCAATGACCTAACTCCACTTCCTGTCCAACTAACTCCTCCCCATCTCTTGTCCTTCTCTACGGCTGTCTCCACACTCCTCTCTCCCAGGGTCTCCTGTGCCCGTGCAAGAAACGGTGGACGCCAACCTCCAAAAACTAACACAGCTCGTAAACAAAGAGTCCAACTTGATAGAGAAGGTGCATCCGCTTTTTCTACTTTTAACATTTATGCTCTTTCATTGCACTAGTTTCGGCTTTGTGTCTTCGGCGTCTCGTGCTGCATGCCCCAGAAGCACACACGGCTCCCATGTCCACAGATGGTGTCTATTCTGTGTTGTTTTGGGACGACGTTCCGTCACTTGATGTTTACGTTTCCCATTGTGCTGTGCAGATGGATGACAACCTCCGCAGCAGCCCTCAGCACAAACCACGCAGACCAGAGCCTAAACCATGTCTGGCCAATGAGGGGAGCTCTACGCCTGCCTAATCTTTGACCCTAGAATCCAGCCTAATGAATGTCAAATGAAAACCCCTGCACATGAAAAGATGCTGTGATATAAATACATATTTCTTTTTCTTTTTAATCTGATATAAAACGTTCCCAAGAATAGTATCTTATGTTTAAATAATAGATCAGAACTGGTCATTGAGCTGGTGTTCTGGGTGGAATATGTATGTGTGCATACCTGAATGATGCTTATACAGACATATTAAGGGAATGCTTATGCAGTAGAGATGATGATCTATTTCAGGGATGTTGAATAGGCAAAATGCATGTGATTGATGTGGTTAAGGAAGGAACGGTTGCTGTGGTATTAAATGAGAACACTGCAGAATGTTCAAAGGAAAACCACAGCAAATATAAAGTCCAGTGAGGGAAATGGTGGTACGGGTACTGGCCTGTACGTAGTCTCTTAAGAGGGCCAGTTATACTCATTTCCTTTTCATCCATTTTGGTTTATTTTCTTCTGTGCAATTAAAATATTCTCAATTTGTCCAACCGAGATCCACCCATATTTCTCCCGAGACAAAAGATTATTGTTGACCATATTGAAGGTGTTCAGTATCAATGTGTAATCACTACCTTTATCTCTGTCCTACATTATCAAATCTTGAAAGATATGCACCAAAACTGTTTATCCATGTGCAGAGGTTTAAAATCCTGGTTATTTTGGAACACCCCTCCCGAAAGCCATTGAACATATGCTCTGTAAATAAAGTAAAATTAGTCTTTTACAGGTTTCATGTACAGTAGGTAGAAAAGCATACATTTGGGATTAATCAATGACTTAATTGATCCCTCCCAATGCTCGATACAGTTGTAAATACCTCAAATAAGTTAAGTTATTTGTAAATGAGTCCTGAAATCTGTAATTATTTTCTCAAACAGGGCTAATGTGCAAATAGCGGGGCTGTTATTGTTTGCCTGTTCTTATGTTTTGTTCTATCCACTGTGATAAGTCAATGGCCTTACAATTGTGCTTAGCATCTGGCAACTAGGCTATATTTTGTTACTACAATTGTACTTTGAGTCAGATGTTTATTTCCCTACAGGAACACTGAAGTGCTTCAGCAGGGAGATATTGTTGACTTATTGCCTACTTCAATGTATTTTGTTCTTCACATTTTAATGTCTCTGGCTGTGCCTGTTGAATTGTCGCCTTGTATGACGTAAATACTGCATTTCCTTTGAGAATGCCTCTCGAGTTCCTTTGTTGCAGTTCATTCTACAATCTCTCCAATGCTTTGTAAATAACACTGAGAGGAATCGGTACAATATTCAGAAGTCTCATGTTGCGATGGCTTTGGTGTTTTTCCATTTCAGGTCCTGCAGGTTAAAAAAATAATCATTTGGTAAAGACTGACAGAGTTCTCTTCATAGAGATCATAAATAATTGTGTTTGTGAACGCCTCCCTTTAACAGCACTGTGTCCTGGGAGGGAGAATGGGGTTGGGTTATGTAGAGGAACGTTGTGGTTCATAAAGACAGTATAGGTACTATGGGACTAATGACATGTCATTATGCAAACAATCCTGTGTCTGTATGTATATGTTATACTGCTTGTTTATATTTACTTTAATACCATTGCGATATGAATATAATAATAAAACCATGCCAATGTCAGAAATTTGTTTTTCAATTAAATTATGCGATCCTATAAAATAGAATTACAAGAAGCTATTTTCCACCTATCCACCTGGTCTCTTGAAAGGAAACAAAAAAACAGATACACACCCGAAATTACTTCAGGGGAACCTTGCCTGGGGTCCCTGTCACTGCAATGAGAAACTTGTGCAAATGTCCAGGAATGTCTGATGCGCAGCCAGGATGTCTGTCTGTGGTCAGACAGTCTGTATGAATAGCCAGCGGTTGTTTCCTAATCATCTGCAGGTTTTTAATTTATTTCCAACTAATTTAACTTTATTTTTGCAATGTGGGATAGATTGATATTTTTATTCATAATTTAGAATGGACAAAAAGTTGTGTGGCCTTCTAGTGGTAAGCATATTAATTATGAATTGATGTATGCCCTTATATGTGGATTTGCTTTGGTACAAACTAGGGGAATTGAAACAAATTTGTTTATTCAAGTTTATTCACTTTGGTTGAGCAAATACAAAAATAATACCTTTCTTTCAAGTCGAGCATGACAGTGGATTTAGTAAGGGTTTTCATTTACATTACAACAGAGTTTGAAAGTAAACTTGAGAACATAACGTAAAGTGGGTCTGTTTACAAAGGTTATTTACACAGAGCAGTGACCTATTCACAATATGAAATACAGATCATGTGCTACAGCATCACAATAAATTACTCACAAATCTCACAAAAGTTAGCGTTTGGTATTTGACATTAATCTACGGCTAAACATTTAGTTTTCACTCGTTATTGATCATTCTATGAGGGGAAGAAGTATAGTTTAAACAGAATTCGTGTGTAAACAATTATTTCATTAGGAGAGTTAAAACACCATCTCACCTGCATCCATTATAGTAACAAAAAAGTATGGTAGGAAGAATAAAAGTAGACTGTATATAACATTCTACTTCAACTCTACCAAACAACAGACGGGGTCATTCTCTATGAAGAATTCAAAAGCAAACAGAACTCAATACGGCCTTATTTCAAACAGTTATGAATCAGTGATGTAAATGTAGGCTGCTTGCTTCTTCGTTTCATATTTACACACAGGGTAGGTTAACAGAATAACCTTGAATATAGAATAGAATATCCTAAAGATAAAAGATTTAGGAATAAAATAAACAATTTAATTTAGCGTAATTTAATCCATTTAGTAAAGGGAAAGGGGGTCATGTTTTAGGTTTACTGCTTCTACTGTATACGCCATCGAATCTGCTGACTTCATAAGTCCTGGTCTGAACAATGCAGAGCCCAATGTTTCCATTGGTACCATGAAGAATGACAGCTCAGCATGGCAGCTAGCTGTGGTTGGCAAACGCTGGCACCTCGAGGGCCATGCTGATGGCCAGACTGCCAGGCTGCTCCAGGCCCAGAGTGGGATGGCAGGGCTGGGCGAAGCGGTGGCTGAGGCTCCCTAACAGCTGACCACTTTGGGCATTGTAGAAGGAGAGTCGGCCTTGCTGATAGTCCATTAGAGTGCCCACTCGCTCTGGCATCTCAATCACCACCACGTCAGATGTAATCCCATTATGGAGCAACCGATACCCACAACTGAAGAGACAGGCAGAAGGAAAGATGAACACATACTGATGCTAGAATATTTATATTTTATAATGAAATAAGTCAGTGAAATGGCATACCTGGATGCTGTGGGGGTGCATTGCAAACACCATGACTTGCTGTTTTGCCCCAGTGGGCTGTTGCGATTGGCTGTTTCGTAGGCTACTCCCACCCTGTACTCGGCACAGCCAGTGACCACCGTCTCCCAGTAGTATCGTCCCCGTGCTGGCAATAACTCACCCAGAATGGTTGGGAACCTATCACACACGCACGTACGTACGCACGCACACACACAGGTTTAAAAATAAAAAGAGTAATCATAGTGCAGAGATACTGAGTGTATTTAGTTCACTGTAGGACTGTGTATTATCAATATTGTTATCAGTATCAGTATAAGAGAGTTTTTAACTCACTGTGGGTCTGAGGGCTATGTATTATCATGATATGAATGTGTTTAGCTCTCTGTGGATCTGAGGGCTGTGTAATACCATGATAAGAGTGTGTTTAACTCACTGTGGGTCTGAGGTCTGTGTGTTGTCGTGCGTGCTCGGATCATAGCGGACGGTGGTCTGGTCCTCTGACAGCTCCAGGAGAGGGTGAGCTGAGGCCTTCAACAAACGGAATCTCGTCCCTGAGATACGAAACACAACACCGATTTAGAAACAAGATATTTAGACGTGTGAGGAGGCTTAGGTTGTGGGCCACAATCTATAAGGGCGCTATAAGTGTGCTGCTTTACCCTTGGTGGATACCAGGGCAGCCTCGCTCTGTTCACTGCCTCCGGCTTCATTCACTGCTTTGATGTAAAACAGGTAGTTCTCATTGGGCTGCAGAAGAACTTTCTGCTCAGTGCCTCCGATACCCGAGATAGACCTACATGCACAGCGCAGACCAACGCACAACGCAGGCATACGCACATACACACGTGTGCGCACACACGCATACAAAGAACACAGCGGTTATTCAGAAAGTGCCACATACATTTCAGTCCAATGAAACATCCCGCTAAATGTGCATAAAAAAAAGAAAGAAATTTGAACAATAACTTTCGTCATAGCTTTTCGTCTAGTGCTCCAGGCAGAATGACACCGTTTTTTTCTTTCACATAACGAAACAGTTTCACATACCACCATGGTGATCGTAGGGTATTGCTCACCTTAGACCCTCCCCTTCCAGCTCGTACTGGCGGCAGTACTCCAGAGTGTAACTACAGCCAGGGGACAGGTGATCCGAGGCCCAGCGTAGCGTGGCCGAGCCCCACAGCACACTGCAGTTCCCTGGGTCAATCACTGGCACAGAGGGGGCTGCCCGGTCAACCAGGTGGGGGAGAGAAATGAAATCAACACGGTGTGATGATAATTACGTGCTGCCACTATAGGGATTCATTCAGTCTCAAATTCAAACTGAGTTGGTTGTATTTGGGATTCAGACTGTACTCAAAATTCTTGCCAGTCCACAGTGGAAAGATTCCAGATCCCAACTTGGAGACTACTGAACACTATTCATGTTGATAATCAGCATATGGTGGCATTCTGTGTATTGTAATCAGTTGGGAAAAACTTGCAAATATAATTTCGAAGACAGAAGAAGATGATAACGCCAAAGACGAAGAGAGTGCCAAGTCAATCAATCAATCAAGTGCATCAAGTATGACACCCAAAGATATTCATTTAATTAAAAGAAAATCATGAAGACAATTTTTTTACATACTATATAGTATATATATTAAAGAAATGCTGGTTATTTCCATAATTTCAAGACCTGTACCAAAACCCCGTGTTATGAATTCTGAATATCCAGGCTATAAGACAGGATGAGCCTGGTACATTAGGATGATGTGAACTGACCCGTGCTGAAGGCTAGCCGCTCACTGGGCAGAGAACAGCCGGAATAGTTGACAGCCATCGACCAAACCCGGTAGGTCTTGTTTGGCTTCAGCTCCTCCAGGACACAGTAGCTCTCCTTGACAGTCACCCGGTACTCCTCAGACACCGCTGGGGGAGAGAACCAGAGTGGTAGTATGTAGGCTACTAATACCCGAGCAGCAGTATGTTATTGTTACGCCATACCTCCTTGAGGGTCCTCCACGCAGTAGACCTGGAAGCAGTCTATGATGTCCCCGGGGTTCACGTTCCAGTAGACCGTGACACTGGTGCTGGTGGCAGAGCCTGGCTCCTGGGGTTGTAATGTGGGTTTCAGGGGCACTAGGTTTTGGACCAAGACATGGTTGTTTGCATCATATATGTATGTATATATACAAAAAAAGATCTTTAGACAAAACTGTGTGTGGGGCCATTGACACCTACCTGGGATTCCCTTGCGTTGTTTGAGGTGTGCGCTGGAGTTGTTGCCCTTGGTGTAGTTCTCAAACACCAACAGGCCTTTGGGACCCAGCTCCAGAGACATGGCACTTTTCAAAGCTGCCTTCAACCTGATCACACGAGCACAGCGTTGGTATGCTAGAACACTCTCGACGTTGGCATGCAACTTCTCATGCTCCAACGCAATGAAAGCACGTTACCTTTTCTCAATGTCTTCGGGTGACTAATGGAAGAGCACATTGAAGAGAGATGGATCAGAAATGAGTCATCAATGACAGTCCTCAACTCAATGGCCGATGATGAGGGTATGACCAATATCTCTCTCTATATATATATAAGGGTTTTGAGATATCCAGGCATTTGAATCCACTGGACCAACTCACCCGGGCCTCGGTCTCAGCCTCCCGGGAGGTGGTCTCCAGAATGCCCTTGGCCGAGTCGATGTTCTCCTGGGAGGAGACGATCTGGTCGTAGAGCTGCTCCAGCTTGGCCTTCTTCTCCTCCTCCATGCCGAGAGACATGCCGTTGTACTGCTCCATCACCAGCGCCACCATCTCCTCGTTCTGGCTCTGCATGCTCTCCTCGATCTCAGCACACTGGTCCTGGAGCAGGGGAGAGGAGGAGAAGAGGAGCATTGGGGTTGCATCCTGCTGTCTGACATGCCTAGATTGCTTAATAAATCCCAAAATGTTAGTCTAATCTTCAGTCAATCAATCAGTCAATCAGGGATTAGGTTAAGGGAACGATAACATAGCAAGGAAATTGCAACCATAAACTCAAACAGTGGCCCTTATTGTATTCATTTTTATCTTGTAAAGGCTTCAAGGGGAGTCATTTGCACTGCGGTACCTCCACAGAGTTGTAAGCTAGTTCCAGCTCTGAAACCAGGTCCTCAATGTTCTCTGACCTCGCCTGCAGTTCAGAGATCCAATCGCTCAGCTTCTCCTGTTACAGAAGAAGGAGGAAGAGGAATTTACAGGCGCACAATCACAGTTCTACATCCAATGACCTTTTCTCAAAATGCAGATGCAACGTTTGACTCCACGTGTGATCGTTGTTCAGAAACCTTGTTGATGCCAGGGTACTGTGGACATTCCCTACGAGAGGGAATCATATTCCAGAAATCTGAACATTGGCAACCACCCATCCAGCTCCCCCTTCCTGGCCTCCTGAATACCAGCTCGCAGACATTGATCTAGGTAGGTCATGTTGTGGCCCCTCTGTCTCTCTCTGCTCCTGAAGTCAACCCTGCTAATCTCCAGCAGCAACGTGTATACGCGTTTATTTGTTAGCTATGTGAAGCTTTCATTGTGTGTTTGTGTATGTGTGTGCATGTGTAGATGTGTGAAAGAAAATATTATTTTGTCGGGCCTGCATATATATACACATACTGGAATATAGTCAATTTGAGAAAATCGACATTTGTATGCATAATGTTGTCCATTCCTTCTAGCTGTTCAAATAAACAACTCCAGAAGAAGACTCCAGAACAGATTTCTGAGGTCAATATGTAATGTTAATACCATATGCAGTTTTGTTTCTCTTCATTCTGGATATGGCACTTTTCACTTATACTACAGAAAGTCAGAGAATATGAAGCAAAATGAAGCATTTTGTTTTATGTCTCTCCGATGTAGAACTCCTTGTTCTGGAAATACACCACGTCTGTTGGGAAGAAACTACACAAATGTCTGAATGACCCTATAATGACCCAAATGTCTGAATGACCCTATAATGACCTAAACGGCTGGTTGACCCTATACTGACCGTAGGGTACATCTAGGGAAAACAGTATCATCGGATTACATGTCCGCCCCTTCCGTGATGATATCACTATGGATCTTTCCACAGATCAAAGCGGAGCATGACATCACAGCAACTCAATGTGCATAGCCATGAGCCAATGACAGACTGGCAAATTGCAATCTCCTGGCGTCTCTTAGAAGGTCTTAGCATGTGAATAAATGTAAGCCCATTGAAATGAGTGATGTCCAAATGTTTTGCGAGTTTAATGCGCCGTTACGGATATAATCCACAATGTTAATGTTTTGATTTATATGAGGAGGAGCTGCAACGAGATGCAACATGTTATAGGTCATAATCACTATCATTAACAAATATTAAAACATGAGCTGAGTGCTATTTGCAATGCACATGATAGTCTGTTAACCATTTGCCATATAATAATGACAGATTTCCTATCTTCATAAATATGATTCATATTAGTGGCAATTTTTTTTCTACAACTTCCTCTAGTGCTTTTTGTGAGGTTTTGTGACGTTTGCTTCACATAACTGAACGAATGCAGACTCGTGATACCTTGATGTCTTCGTAGGCGCTGTCCACAGAGGTCCGCTCGTGGTCCTGGTGCTCTCCAGAGGCACAGGCCTCCTCAGACAGCAGACAGCCACAGGCAAGGCAGAACCAGTTCATCCCCTGCAGCTCAGCAGCGGCCCTGGCCTGGCTCTCCTCCTCAGCATCAATGATATCATACTCTGCCTCAATGGGCTCCTCTCCAGGCGGCAGCCCCGGCTCCCTCTCCTCCATCCTAATCTCCGTATCCTGCTTCTCCGTCTCAATCTTCTCCTCCTCAGATTGGAGCAGTGGCTCCTCCACGTCTGGTTCCTCCTCGGGCGCTGGCATCTCTCTTGCTTCCTGTTCGGTTATTATCTCATACTCGAGTTCCTCAGCGGTCTGATCCGTCTCTTCAACAACCTCTCTGTGTAACTCAGCCTGTGGCAGGGCATCTTCTGTGGGCTGCTGCACCTGTTGGTCTGTACCGTCTTTACTCGTCTCTGGGACAGCAGAGGCTCTGTCGGTCTCTGGCTCGACATCGTCCGCGTGCATCTCCGTCGCAGGGCTGACCTCTGCTGCAGAGCTGAGCTCCTCTCTTCGTAGTCCAGACAGGTCCTCTAGGGGGGTAAAGCTCCGGAGGCGAGAGAGCGCGCCACCCTCTTCTTCCAAATCCCCATCTGCTTCTTTCTCTTCTTCTGCAACAGCCTCCTCTACATCCACAGGGAGTTTGACAGGTAATACTTTCTCTTCTGAGACGGGATCAGGTTGTATTTCTGGTTCAGGGTGTATGAATATGGGCTCAGGTTGTGACGGAGGAGATGCTGGGCAGACTGGTGGAGTATGCAGGTCATCACATGTGCTCCCAGCTTCGGGCAGACCTTCAGCGGTCTGATCCGTCTCTTCAACAACCTCTCTGTGTAACTCAGCCTGTGGCAGGGCATCTTCTGTGGGCTGCTGCACCTGTTGGTCTGTACCGTCTTTACTCGTCTCTGGGACAGCAGAGGCTCTGTCGGTCTCTGGCTCGACATCGTCCGCGTGCATCTCCGTCGCAGGGCTGACCTCTGCTGCAGAGCTGAGCTCCTCTCTTTGTAGTCCAGACAGGTCCTCTAGGGGGGTAAAGCTCCGGAGGCAAGAGAGCACTCCACCCTCTTCCTCCAAATCCACATCTGCTTCTTTCTCTTCTTCTGCATCATCAGAAGGATCAGGTTGTATTTCTGGTTCAGGGTGTGTGAATGTAAGTTCAGGTTGTGACAGAGGAGATGCTGGGCAGACTGGTGGAGCAGGCAGGTCATCAGATGTGCTCCCAGCTTCGGGCAGACATTCAGGGTCACCCTTGTCAACCCTCTCTGACAACCGACCTATTTCTATGTCCATTTCTACAGCTTTCCCCTTGGGGACAAGGAGGACAAAGTCATCACCGACATTCATTGTGTCATGGGTGGTGACTGAAGATATTTTGGTTGTATTTACATCCAAAGGCAGCTCTTTTTTGTCTAATTCTTTCACGGTGACTGACTCCTCTTTCGACACGGGTTGACTCTGATCGGTTGCAGAAATGTCAGTCAGATTCAAGTCTAATCTGGGCTTGGCATCTGCCTCAACCTCAGGTTGCTCTACCTGTGTTTTAATGTCTGGCTTGTGATTGACAGCCATGACTTCAGGACTGCAAATACGGTTAGCTTTTGAGTTCAGGACTTGAATCTCTGTTTTATCCAGTGCTTCTTCTACTACCCCTACTGCTGCTTGTACTGCAGCCTTGCTTTCAATAATAATCGGATCAGGTTGATCCATTTCAATCAAAGCTGAATCAATTTCCCCAAATAATGGCTCATCAGTAGATTTCTCAGCTTTAACTGGTTCCTGGGTTAAGGCCTCATCTACTTCCACTCCACCTGTCACATCAACTTTGGCTTCTGTTATTTCATTTACTTTGTCTTCTTTCTGAACTGCAGCCTCTTCAGTCTCCTTAGTTTCAATAACCACTCTTTCAGCTTTATCTGGGACCTCTTCATTTCTAGCGGGGACTTGAGTTATGTCTACAATGTCACTTTTGGCCTCAGGTTTAATGACCACGTCGGGCACAATCACCGTAGATGTCTCCTCTTTAACCTCGACAACCGCTTGAACTTTGTTACTTGCTTCCTGTAGCTGAGATTCCACTTGTGGTTTAGGGCCAGGTACATAGAGTACTTCTGCTTTCTGTTGTTCCATACCCCCTCCCATCTCTGCTACCTTCACTTCCACCTCTTGTGTCTCAGGGAGACTTTCTGTTTTGTTAACGCCACTCCCAAAGGGTTCACTTTGAACTTTCGTTACTTCCTGTTTCACTTCCGTATCTTTAATAGTTTCCTTCTCTTCCGGTATCTCTGTTAATTCTTCTGGGCATGTTCGTATTGGGCTGACCTTCTCATCTCTCACCGCAGATAGCTCTGTTTCAACAACCTTCATTTGGGTAACTACGTTCTCTTCCTCTCCCTTGTCCTTTGTAGATTCTTGATCTTTGTTAACTGCACATTCCTCCTCCCTCCTCGCTTCCTCATTCATCACCTGCTCCTTCTCTTCCACTTCGTCCTTCACTCGTGTCAGACTTCCAGTCATTTCAAAGACATTCTGTGTCCACATCCTCCTCCCCGCCCTCTCATCCTCCACCGAATCCTTCTCTGGTTGAACCTCCACCATAGAGGTTTCATCTCTCAGGGTGAACATCTCCAGGTATCCGTCCGCCTCCTCTGAGTCTGAAAGACGTCTGATGAAGACCTTCTCCGGGGCCACCTGCTCAGCCTCGGCGCACTCCGCTTCACTAGCCGTCCTGTCCCCCACGGCTTCCTCGTACAGGTCGGTGTACATGTATGACATGGCCGTGGGCTCGTCCAGCAGGATCTGGTCGATGATCTTAGGGGGGCCAGGGGATAGAAAGATGGGGGTGAGGACGGTCTGCTCACTGCAGAACAACACTGAGCCGTTGTCCTTTTGCGATCTCTGGCTCGCTCTTCTCACTCTGATCTTCTCTCCAGACTTGGTCTCAGCCTCCTCCCTGCCCTGTGGAGTATCATCAGAGGCTCCTTTGGCCCCGTTCCCATAGAACATCTGATCCAGGTGATCGCCGCCCATCTCCGTGTCGGTGACGAAGACGAAGGACTCATCTGATGCAGTGGGGCCGTCTGTGGAGGTCTCCTGTCCCGGCATCTCCTCATCTTCCTGCGGTTTTTCTGCAGGAATGTTCACCTCCTGTTGCGACTCCGGAGCTTGCTTACCAGGAACCACCACATCCACCAGGGTGAACTTCTCAAAGTAGTCCATGTCGCAGGTGCTGTGTCTCTTTATTTTTGAATCCGCAATCGCAGAGTCGGTAGAATCCTGTTCAGAGGCCTGTGAGGAGTAAATGACAGGAAATTACAAATCAGAAAGAGTTTTGTTTTGTTATTAAAAGTACTTTTTATAATATAAGTATAATTATGATTATTTATTACCTCTTTATTCTCTACAATCTCCACATCTACATCTTCTGACAGGTCTTGACTCATTAACTGTGATGAAACATTTCTGGACTTAATCCCGGGCGTCTTGTCCAGATAAGACAAGTTGTCCTGGAGATCTGTGCTCTCCTCCTCGTCCACGGTGGGCAGCTTGGAAGGCACTCTGATGTTGAGAATCTCATAGCCCTCCGAAATCAAACTGAACAACTGCTGATCTTTGTCCTTGATTTCCTCCAAGTCTGGTTCCCCTTGTGTTTTCTCCTGCTTGATGTTGGGAACGGAGACCTCCGCCATCTCAAGTCTCTCCACCCCCAGAGCCGAGCCTGATCTTGAACTCCCGGGTCTTCTGAGCCGGTCGCTCAGCCTGCTGCTCCTCCCCCCAGACCGGATCCTCCTGCGGACTATCTGCTCATCATCGAAGACGATGGTGATCTGGCCCTGAGTGCCTGAACTGTCCATGCTGTAGCCCTCAGAGATGGAGCTCGTCTCCGAAGCCCAAGGGGTGGAGCAGCGGCTGGATGCCGTCTCCCAGACTATACCGCTGTCCTCGCTCTGGACGGTCACCATGGAGAAGGAAGGATCCACCATCAGACACTGCAGTTTGGGCTTCACTGACGGGTCCTGCACTGCTTCTCGGAGGCTGGTAGAGAGAGACCAACGGCCAGAGTGGATGTCAGAACGAACAGGGACTATTTAAATGGTCCAAATTAGGTCAAAGGTGCTGACTCAAGAGAGTGTAATAGCTAGTCAGCCCTAATTTATTTGGCAACGTTCATTGAAATACAAGCCGAGAACAAACTAATAAATCAGATTAAAATCCTCTTAGGTTGTGGCATCACTGAAACTGCTGATATCAGTATTAAGTAGAAGCTGATTTCCCAATCACATAGCTTCAGCACATGGTTTCCTTCCACTATTACCTGAGAAGTTGCTCGCCACTTAACTAATGACTTCAGCTAAGTGAGGATACAATTCTGTGGAATCTAACTATTAAGTAACATTGGCCATCAATACCACATTACTGTAACAACTCACTCTAACTCAATGGTAGTAGGACTCTCATTGTCGTAATGGTTATTAAACATCAGCCGATCGGTCGGTCCAACTGACTCTGTACTTCACTATGTGTAAGTAGAAATGTGACTCATCACTTGCACAGATCAAATGAGACTCAACAGTCGGTGCTTGAGGTATAGTGTACAATAAAGGACCTCAGATATTGACCACTTATAGCAAGCCTTCAGTCATTAAGGTTTTCAACCATTTGTACAAAAAATCCCCTTGAAATCGGAGTACCTAGAAGGACTACCTTGAATTTTCTCCAAATGCTTTGCTGCCAAACTTGACAACTGACAGCTGATCAACACAAACAGGCCCACAGAATGCCATGAATGTTGTTTCCTAAAAACAACCTCACACAGTGGAAAGTCAATCTTTGATCAAATGAATGAGTAATAATTGGTGACACAAAGTGAGCTCCACATCATTAAACCATGCAAGCAGATAAAACACCTGTTTCGAAGTTCCTCCACTTCATCTTCTTCGTCTTGGTCGATGGCTCTAGGAGACTCACACTGGTACCCCTCTAGGTCTGCCATCTCCGAGTCGAGGCTGTCACACCCCTCCATTCAGTTTAATCCAGTGGCTCTTCCTTTATTTGAACTTTTTTGAGGCAGTAATTTAGTGCCCTCCCGATGTTTTCAGGCACTTTGCGTTTGTGCATATGCTCTGCCTGCCTGGGTCTTTCCAAGTTTGGGAGCTGCTCGACTGACTCAGCCAGGGACAGAAATAGACTGAATAGGGGAGTGAAAGAGTGCTGGAGATATAGTGAAACTATAGTCAATGGGAAGTGCAGGAGCAATGCGACAGAGGCCTCCCCGCTCTCCCATGGCCTTCCACTACCAAAAGAAAATGCCTATATGTTGATTTTCTGTTCACTTTGAAGAGGGTCTGCTTACATATTGACAATATGACAGGCTTGTATCTCTACTGCTGGAGCTGGGCTGACAGAATTGTGCAATGTAACTTTAAGATCAGAATCCCCCCTTCTAGGTTAAATATAGGTTGTGACTTGAAACAGTACCCCCCATGCCCCTGGTGGCAGCACTAAACAGGGACATATGGTGACATGCGCACTCGCACAAACACATACTTTGTCTGCCTATCGGGTCTCTACGTTGATGCCATAATTTGCGATAACGCTAAGCAGACAACAGCTAGTTGTCAAAGGGTCTTAAAACCACAGATAAAAACATCCACCTTCTTATCTAGGTATCTGCACAGCATATCGAATGGCCTGAATCCAGCAAATCAGTCCTCAGTCCTTTCAAGACCATAACAATTATTTGCATAGAAAATGCAAAATTATATAGAGGATTATTCACTTGTATGTACAATTTTAAGGTTATTCTTAAAAAGAGTATTATTGCACATTATGTAATGAAATTATTGGAAAACCTATGATATAATCATTGAATACTGATGTGAACACATCCCCCTTAGATATTAGATAGAAAAGGACCATTAGTTTAATGTCAAGGCGAGTAGATAGACCCCAGAGACACTGCACAGTTATAAATATGTTAGTCAGTTGTGTGTTTAGTGGGTATAGCTACCTTATAAACTGACAAGATGCTTTTTTTATTTTATTATATCCCAAAACCTTAAACTTATCAGTATGTATATATTACATCGTGAGGGTAATAATAGTGAAAATAATTAACAGATTGAGCTTAAACTGAACTCTGATAACAAAAAAGTTGGAAAAACATTTACCGCTCAAGCACTTGAATTTCTGCTACAAATTGTACAAAAGTAATAGTGAAAAAGAATTTGACCAAAATGCGAATCACACTTGAGTCCATACAAATTCTTGCTCTCCTCTGCCACGGTAAAGGTATTGTTCCCAAGTCAATGAAAATTATGCTTTCATGTAATATAATAACATAATATACATATGAACGTGCAGGTGGAGCTAAGCAAGACAGAAATAACCCAGGTTCAACTGCAGTTATGGGAGTTCACAACAACCAATCAGTATTGGCCAATCGTTGGGAGTCTTTTGTCGAAAGCTATCCTCTAAACAACCTTGCTAAGTCAGGTCTCTGGGCATCAAAAGTACCCCATTGACAAAACTTAAAGTTAAGTTTCTTTACATTTGTAACCAACATGAGCCAAGAAATGTGTACACCATTTGATTTGATATGAAGGGGACAACAATGTAACATTAAAAAAAAAAGCAACTTCGAAAAACGTCTCAACAATAATTTAACACTAAAGAAACCACAATTTGAAGTCTTTCAATATACATGTCGAAAAGATAACAATTGAACCTCAGAATAAATGCTCCGAGAACATTTCTGCAAAATAAGATGGTTGTGTCAACTCAAGCATCAAGTGAAAAAATTAGGCCTGGTGTGGTCATAAGCAGAGCGAACACTTAAACCGTCCAAAGGGCACGACCACACCAAGTGAACCACCAAGGCAGCTCCTTGGCACGGTCGAGATTAAATGTACATTAAGGCTCCAGTCACATGGAAACGACCAAATCCCCAATTCAAAATAAACCGAAGATCAGACGTTGATCTCACCGTCCAGCATCTCCCAAGTGGCTTAGATTTAAGCTTGCTTCTATTGGCCCCCACAAGGTGACCATAATGGACTGAACCGCAGACAGCGTCTGTCTCCAAGCAGGGTCGGTCCAGACGATCCCAGTGAAAGTGTGAATGTCTGAGCGGCAGGAAGAGGTAGCTTTGAAGTCTTTTCTGTTCTTTTTTGTTTAATAAGACATTTTATTCCCTGGATGCCTCTTTGGTGATGGTGGCCCTGACTGGGAGCAGGGCATTCAGGTCCTTGCTCTGCGCTAAGATCCGGCACGACTGTAAGAGACATGGAGGCGAGAGAGAGCAACAGATGCATCAATGGATGGAAAAGCGAGATCAGAGTGGTACCAAAGGTCAAAGGAAATGCAGTGGTTTGCAATCCATCCCTGGGTAAAAGTAATGGAATTACCGCGGCGAACTTGGATTTAATGGCGTTGAACTTCATCTGCTCGTGGACCGCTCTGGCGACGTTGTTTCTTTCAAATGGCTCTAAAAGACATCATAATTATTGCTATTACTAATGGTTTATTGTCGATTACGAACAGCAGTGCATGGTGATGGTGGTGCTGTATTGGCCTACCCTCCACACAGATGTATTTGTTTCTCCACTCTCCACTCTTGTTCTTGGGCAGAGCCTTGCCCTCTCGCACCGAGATCACCTGGATATCCCACCTGGAATAAAACAAAATGGAATGACTGTGGCACTGGCACAGAGGAGTGTCGTTGGTGAATGAGTAATAAATGTAATCACCAGCATAAGCCGGTATGTCCTGTTGGTGCCCTACTGGGACTACAATTCCTACATGCCAAT
Organism: Brosme brosme; assembly: GCA_900302425.1. NCBI lineage: Eukaryota > Metazoa > Chordata > Actinopteri > Gadiformes > Lotidae > Brosme > Brosme brosme. The sequence goes on from OMKX01108220.1 coordinate 19,604, forward strand.
GTCCCTTAGCCAACAGCATGAAGCGAGAATGAGGAGGAAATGCAAGGAAAGAGGGGCGAGGGTGAAGGTAAGAGTAGACACAAGGGGGCTGTAGAGGAGGAGAAGAGGAATGAGAAAGGTTTACCTGAACGTCGAGGAGTAGTACTTGAGGAAGCCTTGGAGCAGGTCCCCTAGAGAGGACTTGTTTTGAGACTTGTAGGGGGGGATGTGCCGAGGCCCCTCTGGGACCATGTCCATTTCCATGGATGCATTGAAACACTCCTGAGAAACAACAAAGGGGAGCAGGTTAACCACTCAGTACAGTGGGCATTCATTTTATATAGTCATATCGTTTTAGGGTTTTATTGTCATCCAAGTAAATTATTGGTTTGGAAGAGTTGCCGTACTTTCATTTTTGAACTAACATAAGAGTCCGATTTAATGTTCATGAATACACCGAGCATGAATAGAGCAAATATGCACATTCCTTGACGATTGAACTGTGAAGTGCGAGGATTCGACAAAATTTACACAATTATGTATTTGTTGGTCCCCTTTTTGTGTAGATGAACTAATAGTTGGCAAACAATTTGGCAAAATGTATGTATTTGCTAAAAGATGCAATGAAGTTCATATGAAAAAGTTGAAGGGAAAACTTACCGGGTAGTCCTTTTGAAGCGAAGGAAGAACAGGCTCACCAAGCGCTATACAACAAGTACAAACACCAAGTTAAACCCGCTCCAATACAAATTAGCGATAATACGAATCCATCAATCCAAAACAAAAACGGGAGCTTGAGTGTGTACGGGCGTACAGTGCGAGTGTGTACTAACTCTGGAGGTAGTGCAGCACCATCAGTACCAGCGTGTAGCTGCTCAGCGTTCCCTTGCTGGCGTCGTTGATCTGGTGGTGACGCGCCCACTTCTTCACTGCCAGGATGACGGGCCTGACTCGAAGATCCGCTAAAGGCAAATAGACAATGAACTGGGGTTTCAGGGGGGAAAGGGTAGGAAATGGAAACCAATGGCTAACATTGTCGGGTAATACCCCAACAGGGAGATTATAAATGTTTTTCTTTTTAAAAAGCTATGCCAGGGTTTATAATAGGAGAATGGGTATAAAGACGGCAACGTAATTCAATCAGTTTAGTGGTGCTCTGAGCACTCAAGTGCTGACCCTTTGAAATAAAACAGTGCCGTTTTCATAGTGTCTCTGCTGGGTGCCATTTTAGTATGCTGTAAAGTGGGAACAATGGCCAGTATCTCATTTAAGCAGACGTTGAGTGTATTAGCTCTTATGGACCGAGCGTCCATCTCACCGTATGCGTAACTTCTCAGGAGGAACGTGTTTCGGATTCCCACTGTGTTGTTGACATTCAGATCAAACTCCAAACCACTGAGGGGAGAGAAAGAGAAAGAGAAAGAAACCATTAATTAACAATCGTGTCCAACGATAGCGCTGTCATAATTGGCGAGAGCGTCTTTTCCTACCTGCCCTTCTCTCGGAAGCGGAGGATGGGGACCTTGGCGCGGATCAGCTGAATCTTCTCTAGATATCCTGAAATTCCAAACAAAAAAGGTTATCGTGACATAAAGAGCCAAGGTTTTAAGTAAGCGTGTTTTTATTTTCCTCTGTGCCAGTTGGGATTCGAAAGGGGGTTCTTATCATGTCACTGACGAGAGAATGCAGAATTTCCCAACGGTGTTAACGATATGATAGCTAGCATCAAAACTACCGAGAAGGGTCACACTGCAGACCTCCCTCCTGAGGCCCCTTACTTCTGTGAGCCAATGGGGGTTGAGTATCACCTCCCTTTCGGAGACCCCAGTTCTCTGAGCCAATAGGGTGGGAGCATGAGTAGTAGGGTTCCGTTGATGTACAAACATTCTAAATTATTTCACCTAAGCAGTCCACCAAAATCTGTTTCACAACTAATTTGAGGCGCCAAAAAAGCAATCCAAATCTTCACTCATATTGGAGCTACAAGGCCTACTTTAGCAGTTTGTTCCGGATTTTGTCCAGCGGTTGCAACCGCTTTCTTGGCCGAGCTTAAAGCTTGTGGGGGAGACCGAAGCGAAGCAGCAAAGCCCCAAACGTCTGCACATATACGTTAGTCTAATACTACCTTTATGTCATCAGGTATTACAATAATGCTGAAAAAGGCCCATACTGCCACTTTTGTTCAAGAACATATGGAAAAAAGGTATAGCAATGTTAACATGTCTTGGTACTAGCCTCAGACAATTATTATTGAGGGATTCCCATCTCCAGTGCAATACTGCACTAGGCCTACTTGGTGTAACTTGACTTATTTTGGAGCTCAACATTTTGTCAATCTGTTGTAATGTAAATGTAATTAGTTCAACCACTTTTTAGCCTGCAGAGTCATAGAGTCATAGGGTGCCGCTTGCCTTCTTTATGTATGATTTCACTGCTAATGTTAACATTTTAATAAGCTTTAGGATACCTATGCAATTGTCAATTCGTGAGGTTCATTTAGGAATTTTACATGGTTGATTATTTATATAGTTTCTTGGGTTGAGGCATTTCTAATGACTTTTCATGTTTCAAGGGAACGGCCTGACTCAACACACCTCGAAGTAAAGAGAATGTGGAACAACATTGGTGTGTTGTACTGTGTTACTCTGTCTCTTGCACCTTCTATGAAAACTGTGCGATAGTAAGACAAATCAGATTACAGTTGACCTCGTGTTTATCCATAAGCCAAAGGTTGCTTGAAAATATTGGGTCATTTGAAAAGAAACATTTGTGGTACATTTTTAGAGCTTTAGAACTGTTTCTATGGATCACTAGAGGACTTTATATTGTTTTTGTCTTGTAGACCATGGCAAGGGCACAATCCTGGGAGCTGAGTGGTTGAGCAAAAACCTCAACCGGCTAAAAGGGAAAGCAGATGTATGTTCCTTTCTTATGTTGGGATGAAGACATCAAAAGGAAGTCAAAGATAAACAGCTTGAAGCGAACGATAAAGAACGCCAGGAATTGATGGGGAAATGTTTACTTGAGTTTAAACATCGAGATGAGTATGATTTGTTTTTCTGAAGTAAGACATTCTTGACATTCCCGTGTGTGAAAGCTTTAGTGAAGATGGATATTGAAACGGAGTCTCTACGACACAAATGCGTGTACTAGGGTTTAAGCGATTTTGGAAATATTACTAAGATTGAAGAAAGATAAACCTGTTATGTTTTGGTATAATGAAATAGTTTGGAACCATTGGCATACTGTGTTGTGAATGTCTTTTCTAGGTATGCTTGGACCCCTACAATCACCGCATTCAGCAATACTGGAATTTGGAATTTTTTCATCTGTTTTACATAACTGGAGTTATGTAAAACCTCACTGTAATGGAAGTTTGAGTAGCTTCAGAGCTCATAGTTTGGAATGATTCAAAAGTCTCTCTTGATATATAAAAGATATGAATGACTGACAAATGACTAATATTGATGTATTTAAATATTTGTAATATTTATTGCAGTATATATATTCTTCATACATTTATAATTATTCGATTTCTAATATAGTATTCATCTACTTATATTTTGTGAACTATGAACTGGCAATTTAACTCAAAGAAAATACCATACATCCTCCAACCAGCGGGGGGCGATAATACCTGCATGAGGTATGAGAAGCGCGTGAGGAGAGAGGCCTGGGGAGTGAGGTTTGAGGTCTGCACTTGGACCCTCGTGAAACTACCTGACATGGTGCGTTTTGTGTAATAAAAGTGCCTTTATCTCTTTGCTGCTACAATCAATGTGTCGGCTCCTGCTTGGATCATGGGCCAGAGCTTCGAAAAACAACTCATTATTCTCTGTGATGAATGCGCTCTCAGGATGTCTGCTGAGTTCCTGTTAATTCAATCTCACAAGGTTCACACCTAAGCATCTAAGTGACTGTACGATTTCAATTAAGTAAATGGCTCCCCCTAGTGGGTAAAATAGTTATCATGACAAACACGAGTAATGCACAAAGTATGTCTACAAATCCAGAAAACCCTAATAAAACTAGCCGTTAAGTACTCACCCAGTGGCCTGAAGATAGCTTGTAGTACAGTGAGTATGTGAATGGGATCAGGGCCTGGATGCATCTGAAAGAAGACAGTGAATATGTCGGGTGATCTACCACCATGTGTCTTACAATCAAATTAACATGCACACCTTCTTCCCACAAAAATCCTCCCACTTTAGAGACGGATTGGACCCACTCACCGACCCCCTCGGGACCAGACAGAGATCGGCGTCACTGCTCCTGCAGCCCAGCCCGCTCATGGAGGAACCGGTCAGGTAGAGCCGTGCCACTGTGAGAAACAATAACTAAGGATGGGTCATCGGGGAAATAACAGGAGGGCCGGCGGGACGAGGGCGGGCATGCGTGTACGTTCCGGTACCTGGGAAGACACTCTGGATGTCCCTTTGCAGACGGGATCTGCAGGTCTCCTTCCGGCTCAGGTCGGAGGCCTGCTGTTGGCACGCCTCGAACAGCTCCACCATTTGTTTGCTCAGCTGAGATGGAAGATAACAGGATGGGGGGGGGGAAAGGGTATATGTGAGCTGTCAGCTAGCTAGTCATAGGAAGCAGCCCCTCGCAACAATGCTTTAAAACTATTCCAATATGTTGTGGTGGGAAGAAAAAAACAACATGCTTGCAATCAATACATGATGGGGATTGTTGCAGTGAGCAGGTTGAAAAATCTATCTGGTAGTCAATATCAAGGATCTTCATTCACCCTTTCCAAAACACCTTCTCCTACCATAAACCGAGAATGTCTGGTAACAGTGTTGTTTGATTGAGTTCCCTTTAAGTGTGCACTTTGGGCTGCGTGCTTCCCACTGCCAACGCATGAATGATGAATGTGTAATTAAGTGGAATAACTCCAAAGTATTCTAGCTCCAAATAACTCTAAAATTCCACTGTCACTTCTGACACCTCTGTTCGCTTCGGTTGCAACCATTCATAACACTCCCAAAAGCTCTGACCAGCAACCCACAAACCTCAAGATACACAACATGAGTATAGGCGTATTTGCTCCCAGAGACGGCTAACTCAAGATGGGTCAAATGGTAGATGTTCTGACTGTGAAACAGAACAGCAGTTTAATCAAGCTGTATGTGCATTGCACTTTTAAGGGCTTTTCACTTTGAAGTGCCACGCACATAGATCCTCAACTATTGGGCAGAGTTAAGACCTAGGGCGGGACAGCACTACTGGCCATGTTACTCTGAGAGACTCTGTACACATTGTCCCTTTGCATCTCCCCTTCTGATTGTTTTGGTTAGTAGGTTCATAGAGAGTACAGCAGACATGCATACTCTTTTAAATTCACTGTACATTCTACGGAATGCACGCACACGCACACGCACACACACACACACACACACACACACACACACACACCCATCATCATCATGGCAGCAGAACGCAGCGTCAGGGCTGGTGGGGCCCTGGCCAGCCGCTGCCGTCTTCGTTAGGGTGCTACTCTACCCCAGCTCGGGGGGAGATGAGGCGAGATGAAGAGAAGATCTGGCTGAGCGGGGGGGGACGCAGGCTTCAAACGCTGTGGTCCACAGGCGTGGTGATGCTGTGCAGTAGCCCCCGCTGAGGAGAGATGATCAGAGACGATGTGTTATGACTCAGAGGTTCCTATCCAGTTGTGTTGTTAATTGGAGTTGTAATTGATACACGATTGGAAACGGGAACGATTGGAAATGATGGAGAACGGCGCGACAAACCGAATGAGTATGAATCACGCTGAATCAAGAGAGCTCCAGCTCATTTCACAACAGCTTAGTGGCTTCAAGCCCGCGTCGCTCCGCACGCTTTCATCCCATCATTACTTTGCTTCTGTTTGCCAGGTATGGTAAAACACGGCGGTAACATGACTCAGCGATGTCCCGGCAGGTCATTCCCTGCGGTTTTGGTGAAATGAGAAACGTTGGGTGCCTTGTTTTCTAACCTTGTCTGCGTTTTTGTGAGTCAGATTGTTTGTTTGTGCATTAGCTCGGTTCACGGGCCTCGCGCGGAAACCACAACAAACAATTTGCTGCTAGCTCTTTTGCTGCGATGGCCCGTGATTGGCTCAGCTCCACCGTAGCCCTGACGAATGGCTGCTCCGCTGCCGGGCGGGTGGAGTGAGATGGAGGAGGCTTCGGCCCTGATCAACATGCAGGCGGCGTCCGCCGGACTCGGGCCCACGCCGGTCCACGGGTCCTACACGTCATCTAGACCTCTAGGCTGTTCAACGCTGAGGGGCTCACCGGAGTCTTCATTAAGCCCCCATTCTCTGAGAGGAGAGACGGGTGAGAGGGGAGACAGGGGAGGGGGGAGACAGGTGAGGGGGGAGAGAGGTGAGAAGGGAGACAGGTACGAGAGGAGACAGGTGAGAGTGGTGAGACAGGTGAGGGGAGAGACAGGTGAGAGTAGTGAGACAGGTGACGGGGGGAGAGAGGTGAGAGGGGAGACAGGTGAAAGAGAAGACAGGTGAGGGTGGTGAGACAGGTGATGGGGGAGAGAGGTAAGGGGGGAAGAGAGAGGTGAGAGGGGAGACCGGTAAGAGGGTAGACAGGTAAGTGAGGTGAAAGGTGAGAAAAAAGACTGGTGAGAGATGTGGGAGGGTGAGACAAGTGAGAGAGGAGACAGGTACGAGAGGAGACAGGTGAGAGAGGAGACAGGTGAGAGATATCAGTGAATGGAGTGTGGGGAGACAGATGGGACGGGTGAGACAGGTCAGAGGAGAGAGGTGTTTCACCTCCTGTATCACCTGTATCAGGTGAGAGGGGGCAGAGGGTAAATGATTGACAGGTGAGGCAAGGTGAGGTAAGACAGGTAACAGGAGAGACGGATGAGAGAGGGGAGACGGGGGAGACGGGTCAGAAGAGAGACAGGTGAGAGCGGTGAGACAGGTGAAACAGGGTCGAGAAGTGAGAGGAAGGACGCTTGAGAAAGGTGGCAGGGAGGAAAAACTTCTCCAGTCCACCGTTCCTACTCATCATCTAG
>OMKX01108221.1:0-14102 GCA_900302425.1 Brosme brosme
AGACCTCACCACACACACACACACAGCAGACCTCTCCACACACACACACACACACACACACACACACACACACACACACACACACACACACACACACAGTAGACCCCTCCCGACACACACACAAAGTAGTTCTCTCAGCACACACACAGTAGACCTTTTCCCACACACACACACACACACAGAAGGACTCTCCACAAACAAACACAGTAGACCTCTCCAGACACACACGCACAATAGACCGCTCCAGACACACACACCTGCTCCCTATTGGAGGGGAACTATAAGCCAGGCGCTGGCTACTTCAGCTAATCCTCTTTGAGGGAAGTGGATTCGTTTTAATGCCCTGCATGTGTGTGTGCTGCCGGGGACACCAGGCAGGTACACAGTATAATGTTCAGGTTAAGAAGAAGCATGCAGAGTCCAGGAGAAACGCAGTGTGTGCCCTCTTAAAGAAGGACTTCTGGATCAAGTTCAATTCACACTTTTGATTTGTTTTAGATGGCTGGCGAGGAGGGGCAGATCAATGATGCTTTCTAAGAGTCCAGCAACACCTTCTAGACTAATGTAGCTAATGTAGGCCTACTATAGACCAATGTGACCCAACGCTTTGCCTCTGTCCAGGTGAGCCGAGCATAATCTCCTTCTAAAGAAGAGGAGATAATGAGTGTGTGTGTGTGTGTGTGTGTGTGTGTGTGTGTGTGTTTGTGTATAGCCTTGTGTTTAGGGTGTTTCACCCACTGCAACCCCAATGTTCTTGAGCAAGATGCTTAACCTACTCATTAATGACCTGTATCTAAAAGTAACCGTCTGCTAAATGACTAAGAAGAAGGCTTTATGCTAAATAGTATAGCTATAATAGCTTTATATAGCTTTATATAACAGTAAAGTATAGTATACCGGTACAGTACAGTACAGTTATTTCATTAGTGGAATTATAGTTTCTTATAGTATAGGACTAGTGTAGTATAAAATCGTAGCACATTTGGCCATTTGATTTCTCAGATGATCATGTAGTGGAGAGGCTTACCACTAAGCAAGATATTTCAATCTCATCTGAATCTGATAAAAGCACCAGCTTTTAGCGAGATGTCAATGTAAATCAAATCACATGTACATATTACAATATTTGTTGCATATTTTTCAACGAGACGACAAGCGTTATTAACCATACCGTTATCCCGCTGTTTCTAATAACTTTTAACATGAGACGTAAAACATGATGATTCATCCTCCACTTGTGAATCCTTCTTAATTACCGTGCTGAGCCACAAGAGGGCGCCATAGGGTCGACACAAATGTCAACTCATTATCCAATGCAATTCCTCACTGAGTAGGCTGAATGGACAGTTACTTCTCTACTCATAGAAGAATAAAGATATGATAATGATGCACATTGCTTCAGGTTCAGTAGGAGAAGGTCGTTAAGTCATAATAGCTGTACAGTGTCGTGTTAATTGCCATCATTAAGTCGTCACCTCGATGTATATGGGCCCTTCTGATTTGCCACCTTCAAACCTGGTTAACAGCAATGCTGTTATCCGGCGGATGGCAAAATGAAAACGAACAACATTAGAGACTTAGATCGCAATTGTAACGCATTTACACGTGTAGAGACGCGCCCAGTAGGTAAGAACTACTAGGGCACATGCTTATCGCATAAAAGGGACTCGGTTTCCCACAAAACCCCATAGTTGAACCGTTATCCCAGTGAGCAAGGGGCCCATAGGAGCCCATAGCTTCCATGTATGGGATGTTACATCATTGCCAAGACACCCACCTTTTCTAAACGATGATGCAGCCGAGAGAAAGTGAGGAGGGGGAAAGAGCACAGACAGCAGGGAACAGCTGCAGCTCACGGTTCGCGGAGAAGAATCTCACTGCATTGCGATTAAAAAATAGCCATAGACTTACTACACTCGATCTAGAATAACGTGAAAACCAATCCAACACATTAAACATGGTTGACCGTGAGCAGTTGGTGCAGAAAGCCAGGCTGGCTGAACAGGCTGAGAGATATGATGATATGGCCGCTGCAATGAAATCGGTGAGTCTATGGGAAACGATGAGATACGAAAGAGAATATTCCTGATTCTAAATGTCTCCATATACTATAGATAGGCTATAGAGAGATGCATGTATAGATCTACGGCCCAGATGTGCAGTTGTATGTTTCCTTGAGATGACTCTCGCCTTTAGATGCATAATGATGACATTTCATCCAAGCAATGCACAAATATCCTACTTTACATATGATCAATATATTTAATACTTCAACGTTAGACAAAAGATGGTTCGTTTTAAAGCATTTCCTAAATGTGGTTGGGATGTCTCTTTGGGCGGTGCCTTCCTCTTAACCCTACAGTACAACGACAAGATACTAGGATCATATTCATTAGACATGTATCTCAGCAACATTAGTCTCTCAGCTATAATGTCAGATGGATGAGCTTATCTAGATTTCTCTCCATTCTATAATCTCCACTTGTCGAATATTAGGCTAATATAGAGGTCCCATATCGACAATGACCAATATACCTGCTCTGTGATGCCAAATTTTAAAAAGCTCGTATTTTGGCTATAAATATTATCCAAACCTAGAGATTGGTTAGCAAATATGTTGAAAGATGATTTGGAAACAAAATGAATGGCTCTTAGAGAGCATAGTAACAGCTCTGTACTCTAAACAAACGTAGGAGGCAGTAGAATCTCTCTAGAATATTCTTTGTCATATTGCAGTGAGTCAATGGGAGGACATTTGGTTGTGGGATTTGAGTTTTTCTTCTCCTGAGCAGGATAATTGTTTTGGGCTTTTCAAATGATTGTTCACATCACTTCACATTATTCTGTTTCTTCTGACGGAAGAACTTCCAACGAACTTCCACTTCCTTGTTAATCTGAGGATAATTATTGTACATCATGTTTGACATATTTTTTAATATTTGCAACTGACACGACAAAATATTTGAGATGGAAAGTCAGTCATACACGATAATGCAGACCACTGACTGGCTGGTCTTGGTTCAGGTTTTTTATCCATTGGTGGCCCCTGTCGTTGACTTGGAGACATGTCTTAAGGTGGATGTCAGCTGGATTAATCAAATTGCACTTTTGGTCACACTGCAATTAAAACAGAAACATTTTTTGTACTGCCAACCACAGGCCTACATAAACGACACTAAAGTCAAGACCAGAACAATCTCAATATTTTATGAAGCGTAGTTTTAAAAAGGCCTATATCCTCGTTGAATTCAGAATGTTGCATGACCTACAAAACCCACCCGCTTCTGATTTTGGAATAGTGTCGTCATGGTGACCTATAGCATGGAGGTGAAGCTGGGCCCTCTCACAATCTGTCATGTCAGTGCGGACCAAACTAGGCCTGTTAGCAAAGGGTGCGGACTCTACACCAGGGGGAATCCCTTACCTCGGCTACTCTGAGGGTTCACTTGATGACAGGGGGAAAATGGGGGTAGGTCGTCTACAACTATTCACACTGCTCAGAGGAGCCCAGGCACACGCATCCATAATGAGTGTTAATGAGATACAGAACAGAACAGTAATGGTTTCAATAGTGCTTCTAAAAACTGTGTCCCATCACCTTTGTCACTTTAATGTAATTATTATTAACATACAGTATTTTAATCGTGGGAAATAAAAGGCATTTGAGCTGTGACACAATATGGCATCTGCATTTCAGACAATATCGAGTCTCGTATGATAATATTTATCTGTTGCTCCAGTATTCCTTTAAACGATCTTGGTGTAGTTTCCAGGGCAACATTGTTACAGACATTTGTCATACCCTTACCCCCGTGCAGGAGGATAGTCAAGGAGTTTAAACTATCCATCTTTTGGGATTAGTATTTGTCAAATATAGCTCTATTCTAATATTACAACATCAACTTAATTTGATATCGTATCGTGGTCACCTCTTGGTTCCTTCAAAAACATGAAAGTCAAACTGATGATAAAAAAATGCTGTTTTGGATCAGGTTATACATATCTGTCCCATATCGCCACCACAGAGCATCTTCCTATAGGTTGTGCTCTGTGGTCCATCCACTTCCAGCCTGTGACGTCATGCGTCTTGCGCTATTGTGCTATTGGCAAGAGAATGTCAGAGCCGCTTAAAAGGAAGGGAGGATCTGCTGCTAACTCATGGATGAGAGCCGCCTCATACGAGGGCCAATTATAGTGTGTGTGTGCGGTGGAGTCTTTTCTCTTAAAAGAGGGAGGATTACACAGATAGCCTGCATAACCTACTCCACTTGTACCCTTACTTGTTCCCTTGCAATATACGTATTTTTTCGAAGAACAAACATCATGTTCCAGGGCAAAGCGTATTAAATAGCAATGTGATTATACCACCATTATATATTTATGTTTTTTATTCCAAACTGGTGTACACCCTGGTTAGACAGGGTGGTCATGGCCTGGCATGACGGACAGGTGAATAGATCAGCTGTAGCTATGGAGAAGGTCACTGGGACACTGTGAGGCAGTGGTTGGTTTTCGTTTACGGTGCAGCTGCCATGGAAAGCTCCCGGGAACAAGCTTCTGGCTTCAGTACTCTTCTATCTGTTGAATATGGGTTCCCGCTAGCTAGCTAGCTCGCGTTTGCTGTCCGCGTGGCAGCCGATGCTGCTGGTGCACTAAATTAATCTATCTCCATGGAAACTGTGGATTGCACAAATGACGAGTGGAACCTTGCACATCTCAGATGCTGTGCCTGGTGATTGCTAGCTTGGCATTTATTTTTTTCATCATGAAAAAAAAGTCAAGCCTTATTGGGGGCATGATGTTCTGACACTGGTATTCATAAAAGGTGTATTTGAGTTGTCCTTGCTAAAGGGTCATATTGTGGAACTAGTAGCCAATAAGCTCTCTTCTTCCTCCTGCAGGTAACAGAGCTGAACGAGGCCCTGTCCAATGAGGAGAGGAACCTCTTGTCCGTGGCCTATAAGAACGTGGTGGGGGCCAGGAGGTCTTCCTGGAGGGTGATCTCCAGCATCGAGCAGAAGACCTCCGCCGACGGCAACGAGAAGAAGATCGAGATGGTGCGCGCCTACCGGGAGAAGATCGAGAAGGAGCTGGAGGCCGTGTGCCAGGACGTGCTCAACCTGCTCGACAACTTCCTGATCAAGAACTGCAACGAGACGCAGCACGAGAGCAAGGTGTTCTACCTGAAGATGAAGGGCGACTACTACCGCTACCTGGCCGAGGTGGCCACGGGCGAGAAGAGGGCCGCGGTGGTGGAGTCGTCCGAGAAGTCGTACAGCGAGGCGCACGAGATCAGCAAGGAGCACATGCAGCCCACCCACCCCATCCGACTGGGCCTGGCGCTCAACTACTCGGTGTTCTACTACGAGATCCAGAACGCCCCCGACCAGGCCTGCCACCTGGCCAAGACCGCCTTCGACGACGCCATCGCCGAGCTGGACACCCTCAACGAGGACTCCTACAAAGACTCTACGCTCATCATGCAGCTGCTGCGGGACAACCTGACTCTGTGGACCAGCGACCAGCAGGACGACGAGGCCGGAGAGGGCAACAACTAAAGAGGGAGGCGACACTTTGAGAGATAAAATTTAAAAACACACACCCAACACGAAGAGCCGGTGGACTGGGGCAGAGCGCTTTTGCCGATGAAACTACCGCAGCAGCAGTTGTTTATTTTTCCATGTGTTAAATAGAAAGAAAAGAGAGGGGAGAGCGGAGGTTAAATCTTAGTTTTAAATATATATTTAAAGAGATATATATACACACGGTTTGAGAGGGTCTTGTTGATTTTCTCTTTGACATCTTTGCCAAAACCACTGACATGTCAGTCAATCAGCCTGAAGTGGTCGATGTTGGATTGAAATGGCAGCCTCACACTGGCATATAGGAACTGGTCTGGTTCTGCGGAGGAAAGCTGCTTAGTTAGGATTTTGCGTGACAGCGATGCATACGAGACATTTGAGAGTTAAACATAAATAAAAAAAAAGCTTGAATAAGAATGCCTCAAAAAAAATAGTTTGCATTGGTTCCAGTGCTGGACTGAATGGCAACAGGAACATGGAAGCCTTTGGTATTGAATTTGATCATCCGAACCACAGTTTAGGTTTTTAATCTGGCCCGAATTGACCATGTTATTTCTAAATAGAATGAAATTATATTGAAGATATAGTATTAAATATTCCCTCTTGCTATATTTGGCAATGTTTGGCATTTCACCTATTCAATTACATCCGTCCTATCTATGCCAACTATGTCACTGGAACCAGAGATTATTTTGGAGGTAAAGATTGCTAAAGGCAGAGACTTTACCATATAAGACAGAAAAAATAACTAAAAGCAGCTTCAGAGTTTGTGGTTTACTTCTGTGTTTGTTTTATTAAATGCACTTGCCTACTATACTGTTTATTCAGTGTAAGATGATAACGACAATAATATCGACTATTCAATATTGTGCATGCTGGTGATGTATTTATATCCAGTAGCTTGACTTTATTAAATTATACTGTGGGTGTTAAGTATTCCTATGATTGAGAAAATAGGCTTTGTCTGATGTTGATTTCTATTTATGTTGGATTTGTTTTCCGTTATGGTTTTCATTTGCTATACCAAAATGGTGATCGTAAAAATTGACCTGTAATGGGAGTTGCTATAGTGACATGCAATATGTGTATTTAATTTATTAAAGATTAAAAGATGAATAGAATAGAGAAAATCACACCAGTGATCACTTAAGCTCATCTGCTGGTGTTTGGCAGATTTGAAGTATGATCTTTTCATTCATTAAAACCGTATTTAAGTATTTTTTTTTATCATGCTTTTCAGTTTCACTAATCATAACGTTTCCAAATCTATCTTCCACTAATGAATTCAAATCATGGACCATATTTTTGTTTGATTTTGTTTAACATTTGTATTGTTTTTATACCTTTCAGCTGTTCTTGAGTGGCAAAATATCTTGAATGTGTCATTATGTAGCAGTTGCACAAGAACCTAAAGTACAGCTATGAAAATAAAAAAGAATATTACAAAATGATTAATGCACCATGTTCTGGTGTCTAGTGAGTGTTGTAATGTCACCCAATGGTAAACTTTGCTTTCAATGAAAACCTTTTGGGATAAAAAAAACAATGCTTTAGCCTTCTGTTTTGTTGTGCCTCAAGTACAGTTTGTGCTTTTAATGGTTTGTGCCAGTATTATATATTTATATACAATACCCAAATGTGAAAACATATGTTTGAAACAAATCGTTATACGTTAGGAAACTACTTACCATGGCCAACGGAAGCTGCTGAAATGGTTTCTCTTGACAATGCTGCTAGTTCAATAGATTATTAGATTTACATGTTATGTGGATGTCGGTTAAAGGTACACTAAATAATTATACTTAGAAATGGCATAACTTAAAAGTGAGACAAAGACATATTAAACCGAAAGAAAACCAAGAGCCTTACAGGTTTTAGTAACAATGTTCATTCACAATTCACTGTTGCTTATATCAGTCACCATTACCTCACATCGTAATGCATAGTTACTTTGTTATATATTTAAAATATAGATGTGATGTTTAGGTGTTGAGGGAATGTAGATGTTTAAGTTTAAGTCTTCGCAATAGCATTAGCTTCCATCGAAAGACACTAGCTTAAAATCTTCAATCGAATGCTATTCTGGTTTGCTATACGATCTAGCCAGAATTACTCACTTTCTCAAATATATTTTTGAACACTTTGTCAACAGTATTTCCTTCACTGATAAGTATATATCCTTGTTGAAAAATGTTTTTGTTTTTATGTTTTCCACCACATACATTTTTGATTTTAGCTATGCATAGGCCAACCTAAGTAAAACAGTATTACAATGACAAAACAGTGACAACCTCCACCCAATATCATGTTTAAAAAAATGATTTTGAGGTAACTTCAGTGTGCTAATAGACTGGACAAACTAGCCCAGAAGGCCTAATACTGTACGGAGGAACAATAGAAAATGAAATTGGATGCGTTCTGTACTCATAGCAGATTTGGCTGTCATCTGTTGCCCATTAAAGTTATTTGTTTAACAGTTTTATTCTTTATTTTGGATTCCTCCTTGTATTATCATTATCATAGAAAAAACAATGCCATGACATATTTTTTCACATTTGGCAAATGCAATGGGGAGCAAGTAATTAATTTGGAAGCACAATTCAAGCAGCATCCAACAATATTAGGCCTATAATAATAGTAGGGGCCAATGTATCATCAGAGTACATATACTGAATTATGTTTTACCAATTGTTCAAATAGTTTAGCATCAACAATGTCAACGACAAAAGCATAGGATCACAGCTAATCGCCTGTCTTTTGTTCAACAATGAACAGCCCAAATCCTTTAACCTCTTCGGGTGCCAGCCTGCCTTGTCTTTCGCCTCGGACCGCAGTCTCCTGCTGCAGCGCTGAACCGTTCATCAGATGAATTTCTCTGCTTTGAATGCTGCCGCTTGCCAGCCAATAGCTGGCAGGCTCCCCGTTCCGAAGCGACCAATCCGATTGCTGTTGCTAGGGCTATAATAAGTCTCCTGCTATTAGCCAGGCTCCTTGCTGCACTGCTCAGACACCTTTTGCTTCCTGTAGGAAGAACGCTCGCACTGCACGAGAGCCATCAGAATGTATAGCAATGACACGTATCCCAATGTGCTTCAATGCACCGCCGGAATTTCATTATATGTTGTCATTATGTTATTCAATTAGTTACTGTTACATATAATTTTAAGTACTAGATTATAGATGTGGACACATATTGTGGTTCTACTAGTCAATGGTTTATTATCATTGTAAACATTTAATATCGAAATGGTGCAAATTTTATTAAATTCGATGATGAATTATGATGTACATTAAAACCAAAGGTTTTTGATCCAACTGAATAATTAAATAACGTTTTCATTATTAGCATGGCTTGCTAGATTAGAGCAACAATCAACCATTTGGTTGTTGATCAAAACTAGAGGCGATGGGGTCTTTAGGTGACATGCCAGTGTGGTGATGAAAGTATTTGTTGAACTCTAACCATAGTAAAGTCCCCTGGGGCTCTCAGCTCATGTAGATGCCGTTGCTGTTTTATCTGTGGGTCATTGCCTATTGGAATGTTTACATCATGCTGCAACTATACAAATTCAGAATCCTTCTAACATTCCTCCTGCGCGGAGATTCTCCAACCATGAGGGAGTTTCTCAGTAACGGTATTAACACAAGCTAGCTGCTCCAACAGCATACTAATGAACAATAATACCGTACTAGTTATGTGCTCACAGCACTGCTACCATGATGATAAAACCCAGTGACAGAGAAAGATAAAAACAGACAGAGCGATAGAGACAGACGGAGACAGAGAGAGGAGAGACAGAGAAAGATATAAACAGACAGAGCGATAGAGACAGACGGAGACAGAGAGAGGAGAGACAGAGAAAGATAGAAACAGAGAGAGAGACAGAGAAAGATAAAAACAGACAGAGAGAGACAGTGAGAGGAGAGAGAGAGAGAGAGAGAGAGAGAGAGAGAGAGAGAGAGAGAGAGAGATAGATAGATAGAGAGTGATAGAAAGGCAAGAAACAGATATAACCATTTGATTGCTCACCCTGGTTTATAACTGTATACATTACAGTATACCTTATCTACTATTTACCAAATCCAAGCAGTGATCCCTGTATGCAGCACCACATGATGCTAACGCTTCATCAACGCCATCCTAGCAAGACGAGAGCTTTGTTGCAGTCGATCAATATCAGTTCTTCACTCTTGTTGTCAGCAAACGTCTGGCCTACAAGTCCTTTAAACCTGGCAGGATCCTGGTTTGTATGTGAGCCATGGACACACTGGGTGGTCCAGGCTGACCATGCTGGCCTTGTGGGACATGTATGCAGTGTGTGACTGTATGTAGAATGACAGCAGTCGGCGAGAGATATACCACCGTGAGAGAGACATAAAGAGGGGAGATAGAGACAGAGAGAGGGAAAGATAGAGAAGAGAGAGAGATGAATAAATAGGTGAAACAAAGCGAGAGAGACAGACACAGAGAAAAGACAGAAATGAGAGAGCGAGAGAGAGAGAGCGAGAGAGAGCGAGAGAGAGAGAGAGAGAGAGAAAGAGAGAGGACAACTGTGAAAGAGGACCCTTGTCAATAGTGAGAATAGAGCTGACTCTGTCCTATAAATAGGGCTTCTTGGAGCCTTTGAGTAGACAGTGAGTGGATGACAGACATCAATGTGACAGACGGGCCACTGAAGAGTTACGGTTCTGCATAGAGAGCCATCCCCGGCCCAGGACAACTGGGCCGGGGATAACTGTTCACCTCTGCAAGTCATGTACAGAAGACTAATTCAACTCCACAGATAAAACACCTGGTCAGCAGCAAAGTTTTCTTAATGTTTGTAGGACATACATGATCTGTGCACCAAAACACAGTAATGCAATGAGCTCTGTTCTCAGTGTAAAGATAAATGTTATGGAAGACTGCTGCATACTCAATAATTCATTCCTGCATTTAGACTTTGTATTATTTATCCAAAGTACCACAATGTTCAGCCGAAGGTTTTTGAAGGAGCTATTTTAGGAACATCTTGTCCCAAAAACATGGGTATACATTGCATCTGATTAGCAGTAAAAGTGAATATTCTTTGAGACTATTTAAGGATGAGTGTCATCCATACATTATATCCACAGCCTGTAAATGTATATATATAGAGTAAATCAAACATGTTTGTCAAGCCCCATATCCATTTTTTCATGATAACATCAGATGTGACTATGTGAAGCTTCTAAAGAGTGTGAATGACAGAAGTTATAATAGTGATTCTATAATTATAACCTCTCACAACACCTTCTTTTACACCAGTTACATCACCCTCAAAGCTATTTTTAGGCATTCCAGTTCAGAAGCTCCCAAATCATTGAATAACAATATCAAGCTCCATGCCATTTATGACAACTACATACAGCATTTAAAACACTGCCAACCAAAGTGTGCAGCCAGGTGGTCAATGGTCAAATAAAGCCGCTTGAGGGGCATTCGTTTTCTCTTTCTGTTTGCTCTTTGGCTCACAAGTGATAACGACAAATATATTCATACCCTTCAGTACCCTACTTCCAATGTTGGAAAAAAAAGAAAATGCAACCTAATTAAATAACTACAACTTCTCAGGAAGTAAAGGCAGTAGAAGTAAACAAATCTTACTTTAGCTCAAATGAGGAAAAGGGGAGGACACCTAATGTATAAATGAGCCCTGATGACCAAAACGGCGAATATCTGTGACTCAATCTGTGTTTTGCTAGACAATCGACTTCAGTTGCAAGAACTACAATCTGCAGTGGCTGCAGAAAAGGTATGCAGAGATACAATATGTACAGTGATGAACCGTGGAGAACTCGAATACACAAAAGATAGTGCAGATGTAAGGTTGTTTGTACAGTATTCAAGGCATCTGTACCATTGGTGCCAAGTATAGCAAGTGCAGATAGTACAGTATAGAAAGTACAGTTAGTGCAAAGTATAGCAACATATGTACAGTTCGTTGAAAATCGAACTTAAGTTATATGCAAATGTAAAGTTGTTGCCGGACTGCTTTACGGACTGATGCGGAGCGGTTGCCATGCCACAAAGG
The DNA here is from genome assembly GCA_900302425.1 of Brosme brosme. Lineage (NCBI taxonomy): Eukaryota > Metazoa > Chordata > Actinopteri > Gadiformes > Lotidae > Brosme > Brosme brosme. The sequence continues at coordinate 11,636 of OMKX01108221.1, forward strand.
GATGCGGTTTGTGAGTATGCTCTCAATGGTAAAGCGTTAGAAGTCCACCAGTATCCTGTGACTAAGGCGAGGTTTCTCCATAGGAAGTAAAGGCCAGTATGCATGAGTTTAGGGACCAGGTGAGATCATCAGAGATGTGGATGCCTGAGCTTGACACACTATTCGGAGCTAAGCACCAGGTTGTTGTCTGCAAACCACACAGCCAGGTGTGAACCTCATCCCAGTAGGTCGTCACGATGTCGCCTCTGATAAGACCTACCACCATGGTCTCATTTGGCAAACTTGATTATGGTGTTGGAGTCATGAACAGGAGCGCAGTCATCATGGGTGAACAGGGAGTACGGAGGAGGGCTCAGCACGCAGCCTTGTGGTACGCCGGTGTTCATGGTGATAGCGGAGGAGTGGAAGGTTGTCTCACTCAACAACTGGGGTCTGTTGAGTCGGAAAGCCCAGAGTCCAGTTGCAGAGGGATGTGCTGGTACCATGCTGGCTAAGCTTGGAGATCAGCCTGGAGGGGATCTCAGTGTCAAATGCTGAACTGAAGACAGTGAACAGCATTCGGTCGTACGAGTTCTGCCCTGTCCAGGTGGGTCAGGGCAGAGTGAGGAGACGTGGAGACGGCGTCTCCTCTGGACCGGTTGCTGCGGTAGGCAAACTGGAATGGGTCCAATGTGGCAGGCAGACCGGATTTTAGGTGTGAACCAATCTCTGGAAGCCCTTGGCGATGATTGGGGGTGAGTGCGACTGGACGGAAGTCATTAAAGGGCGTGGCAGTGGAGTGGTTTGGCACTGGTTAGATGGTGGCGGTTTTAAAACTAATGGGGCAACTGGCTGGGCCAGGGACAGATTGAAAATGTCCGTAAAGACCCCGGCCAGCTGCTCTGGGCAGGCACTAAGCACGCAGCCATTATTCTTATTGTGTAGACACACAGACAATAAGAATATTGTCTTATTTTTTTTAAGAGATAGACTGATTCATCTGTTCATTAAAAGGTCCGTATGAAAAATGCAAGTCATGCAATAGCGAGTGTGATCATAAATCAATAATTGACATAAATCCAAAACATATTTACAACAGCTTGAATCCCAATCTCTCTATTCCCAGACAAATCAAACTGTCAACCGACATTCACACATTTTCAAAAACCTTATGCTTCGTCTCAAATTGACACGCATCAGTCACGCCAAGTGGCTGGCGGCCATATTACACCTCCTAGCATTTGTGAGTGCAGCTGATTACACGCACACCACTGCTGGGAAAACCCCCGCACTGGCAGAGCGTCTCACCCAGGAGAGAGGGCTGGGAGAGGGCAGAGAGAGGGCAGGGTAGGGGGGCTACCATGGAGGTATCCACGGTGTTACAAGGGTAGTGGGGACTTGTTCATGTGGATATGTAATTATTTATTGTATTATATTGTGTTATATATTTATAATCCTTGGCACAGAAAGGACTACTCGATAAGGATTTGTAGATTTTTTGATAAGATACATTAATAAATGAATAAATAAACAGTTAAATATACAATTATAAATATATTACATTACTGTCCTGTGAATTGTAATATTAATGAATAGTGGGTTTGGAAATATACATTTATATTTAATATATATAACAAAATATTATAAAATATAATCTTATATCGCAAGAGATAATATAAGATCCTATAATTCATTGGGAATCAGGTTAGCGATCCAGAAAAGAGCGGTCATAAACAGCGGTTGGCTTCCTATTCTCTATGAGAGCTCAGTTGCCCTGTTGCATGGCAACTGTTTCCACAGAAATCCATACACTATAGCGATAGAAGAATGTGAACAAACACACTTGTAGCTTCATTTCATGTCATTTCCATGTTTATAAAAACATATTTGGGGTGTCTTTTTTGTATCACTGATTGTGGATGTTGATGTTACTTATGTACTGCAGAGTAGGTAGCCTATAGAAGATTAAAACAAGTCACAAGACAGTTTTGTATTGCAAGCGTGTATTCAAAGAACTTGTTAAATTAAACATATGTGTCGTTTATTAATGGCATCATAACGTAAAAATCACTGAGTATCAACAAGATCTAATACACATAAACGATATATTAAGCTGCCAATATCCATTAAAACATCAAATCAATACTTCACCGCGAGATTTTCACTCTTGGTAACCCCAGTTCATGTTAAGGTATATTTTGCTTATGCACTGTACATAACGAATGGTCTTGTCCGATTACACTTCGTACTTTAAAGCCAAGGAAGCTTCACATCACATGGTATTTTGATTGTTAGTCATTGTATGAATGCATCGCGATGTCAGCTCAGTATAAGCTTACAGCCCAACAACACACATGTACTATCTGTTGCCTCCAAAAGGCGGATCTGACGGACCTATGGATTTGCGTTGATCATGTCTTCAAACACTTAAAGACTGCTGCTGCTGCACTCCTACTTCTCCTCCTCCTTACTGTAGTCCAGCTTTCTT
>OMKX01108223.1:0-17487 GCA_900302425.1 Brosme brosme
CCGTGCAATGTTCTTTCCGTCGTCAGATAATGTCGTATAATTAAACTAAAGATAAAAAAATAAAAAACCAACAGCACTAAGTAGTTAAATAGTTATTTAATTTGTTGTTAGTAAGTTATCTATTTAGTCATTTAGTAAGTCAGTCTGTAAGTTAGTTTTAGATAGTTACTCAGTCAGTAAAGTTAGTAATTGAGTTAGTAATTTAGTCAATGAGTGAATTGGTTTTTCACTTACTTAGTCAGTCAGTCAGTTATATTGTCAGTCAGTTTGTTAGTTAGTCAGTTAAGTAGTTGGTCAATTAGTTACTCAGTCAGTTAGTTAGTTGGTCAGTTAGTTATTCAGTTAGTTAGTTAGTTAGTTAGTTGGTCAGATGTTAAACTTGACAGTTAGTTGGTCAGTTAGTTAACTGGTCAGTTAGTTAGTTAGTTAATAACAAAGTTAATAAGTGTGCCATTACCACGCAGGGTAGAGACGCCCGCCGGTCTGTCTGGGACCTGGAGGTTTTCCTGAAGCTCCTCTTGTTCTCCCTGGTGGCGTGGCCCTCTGACCCATGGCCCCAGTAGCTGCTCATCCAGTTGGTGAAGTTCCCGTCGTCGTCGTCCTCATTGTCCATGACAAAGGCGGGCAGCAGCCTCAGAGACATGGTTACTATGGACTGTTGAGAGCACCCAAGCGATGGAGGTGTGAGTGTGTGTGTGATGGAGTGTGTGCTGCTGATTCGGCTATGGATCGGACCCAGCGAGTCTGAGGTTCTGTAGTCTGAAATCCTCTGTAAGATGATGATGGGTTACTTGAGTGAATGGGTTCTCTGCTGCCTCGTCTACCTCCTGCTCCCTCTGTATCCTAGCGCAGCTGAAAATACACTGCAGCGCATTTGTTTTGATGTGAGTCCTCAAATAAGTAAATCCCCACCAATAATCTATTCAGCGAGTGGTGTGTAAAAATGGACTGGGACAGAGAACACATAGACGGAGTGGGAGGAGGTGTGCTGTGGAGAGGAGGAGGAGGAGGAGGATGAGGAACAGGGGCTTTTAATCTTTCCATTACTGCCCCGTGGGCCTGGTGGTGGCTGGCTTCTATTTTCCCATACTTTCCACTCACTGACTGCATCAAACCTGTCAATAATTATGTGCAGGCGTCGCTACAGTGCCATCGAGGAGCCCGGGGCCTGCGAAAAAACGGGTCACTACAGTGACTCAACCATTCATCTCTGCTGCTCTTCACAATAAAAGACCCCTGCCCATGCCTGTTGTTGTTGTAAAACAAACTGCCCTTTTCTTTCCATCTTATGTATCATGATGTAACAGGCTTTGTGTTTGTATTTCATGAATGCAATCTATGTAAACTGAAAATGGCCTGTTATGCATCGGCCTAGAATGTCATGAAGCTTTCTGTATAGAACAGAATTATTGGGTGTTTGCAATCTAACTAAGGGGGATAGTGTAGGGTTATCCGTGGTTTGACTCCCAGCCGAAAGGTATTGGGTTTGATCCCCAAGTGTACCTGAAGGCCTCCTAGAGCAAGATGCCCTAACCCCTACCTGCTGCTCAAGGACATGGTCTTAAATCACTGTATGCACTTCGGATTAACGCATCTGCCAAATGACTGCATGTTCCATGAGACAAACGCAATGCAATACTTCATCTTAATAGAGCATGTTGATGATAGATACGAATACCAACCCATGTAGGGAGGAAAATACATTTTAGGAAACAGTGGGCCAGCCGCCGCGACCAAACAAACAGGATACTAAACTTGTATCTTCATCTTATCAGCCAGAATCAAGTATGGAAATATCTGGAGCAGCGCTCTCTGTGAAGTTTGTCCCATTAAGTCTTAAAGACCAGAGGAAACACATGGAGGAGAACAATCTAACCGCTAACGGAGCTAACTACACACAGGCAGCCCCCCTGCTGGGCTCCAACCAAGGACCGCATGCTGTGAGGGAACAGTGCTAACTACAGTGCCATAACTGGAAATAATAAATACACAGGCCTACAATGGGCCTGTGAAAATGAATGCTGAATTCTGCATTAACTTGGCCCACCCAGCAAGTGTTCAGAACCAAGATGGCCGCTAGGTGAATGAGGCTGGTTGGAATTTATTCTTCACCCGGAAATAATCTTGGAGTCTTAATACTCCAAAGGAATTTTGAACACTCTGGTCTGATATTTAGTTTGAGGGATTTCAGAGACTTTAAGTTGCTCTAAATAATTTAAGTGTCTTGAAACTGCTCGTATTTATAGACTGTGGCAACAATATACAACATCTAACATGACATGATAACAAGTAATTGTGCATATAAAAAAACTGTCTGGCTTAGCATCATCTTCACACATAACTCGCAATGTAAATATTGTTTTACATTTACAATTGCTGTATTAAATGTGCTATTATAGGATGGAAACATCTTGATTCAACATAATTATATTTAACATTTCATAAGATTACATTATTTCAAAACGTATTGACAATATGTATCTAAAAACATGGAAATTACAATATTCCCTCTCTCTCTCTCTCTCTCTCTCCCTCTCTCTCTCTCTCTCTCTCTCTCTCAAACAAACAAACAAACAAACAAACAAACAAACAAACAAACAAACAAACAAACACACATTAAGTGTAAACAAATGAATGCAGATTATGTTCTTGATAGAATTGTTTCTGACATCTAGTGGCTAAAATTCGGTTTTCCATTTTTTCACTATATCTTTCACTATAAAGTAATTGTTTCAGATGGAAAACCGTGACATCTAGATAAATATAACATGTTATTTTATGTACACTAACAGTATACTTGGTTTGTAGGATCTATGTTTACTTGCATATAAATGCTCACGATAACGCTATACATATTATATATATTCATATTTGATCAAAGTGCATGTATTCATAATGTGGTCACATTCATAATACATTACATATTCTTATAGTAAAATATATGTCAGGATAGAGCAGAGCTTGACGTGACCGCTAGTTGTCGCCAGTATCCCATGAAGCGCAGCGCGACTCCGCCGTGACCTCGCAGAGCTCCAGAAGAAGAAGAGCAGAGCTACACACTACGGAGCTGTCACGGTGGATCATGGCCGCATCCAAACCGGTGGAACCACAGTCTGCAGCCGGACTACCGCGCTGGCAATTGGCCCTACTAGTCGGGACCCCGATAGTGCTCGGAGTAGGGGCCGTTTACCTCTGGAACCGGAGCCGGTCGAAGAAGGACCGGCAGGGGAAGGGGAATGGAGAGCGCAAGACCCCAGAAGGCAGCGCTAGCCCCGTGCAGGGCCAAGACGGCGCAGCGCGGGCCAGCCGGGAGCTGGAGAACATGGTAAAGGAAGGACTTTGCTTTAGGGGGAAATGTGCATGTCTGTGCACTGTGACACTGTACATATTGTCATCTAATGTTGTGTAGGCTTGTGTACGCTTGACATTTTTTGGTGACTAAAACGTGGTTCGCGTGAACGCGCGTTTCAAGGACGTGGAGCGTCCCCGGGCTGGCCTGACGACTCCTCGGCCAGCGGCAGACGCGCATGCGGTGATCTGCGGTCAGCTAGCCTCGTAAGCTAGCTCGAAAGCTAAACTAGTCGGTGGCTAGGTTACGTAGCGTCATTACAAATTTCGATTTTCTGAAGAGACTCGCATAATGAATACGCAGGAAAGAAATTATATTGCGCACCGACAGTATGATACCACAGACCGTGGTCGCACAGTTTGCATAGAAACGAGTTAACGTCAAGGCTGATAGTTGATAGATAACTCGGTTGGTATGTGTGCGGGGAGGGGGCGTGGTCGGGAGCTCACCTGTGAGCACGTTGAAGTGTCCTTATGGCAATTATTCACAAGCCAACACAGATCACCATCTTGTTTCACTTTGACGTTAGCACTACTTTCACTTTGCATTCCACAGAAACTCACGGTTTGATGTATTCATTAAAATGGTCTAAACTAATACACAAATAATTGCAAACGTTTCATATTATTTATACATAATGAACAAGGTCGTATGGGTGGACTTAAGAGTATTACGTTAACCCTTGACAGCCAGGGCGGTAGAGGAACCAAAGTCAAATGACTGATCACAATGTTAGCTTATTTCCACCCATATTATTTACTTTTTCAACAAAATATGGTAAAGAAAACGTTATGTCACCTCCAAATCAAACAATCGTGACTTCTAGTTCTGAAATCTTTTCTTTCTATCTCACTTTTGTAACCTGCGAAAGAGCCGTTCTGATTGGTAAAAAAGTAACCTTGGCTTATTGGGTTAACAAACCGTGCCAGTGGTGTAATTTGTAACTTGTTTGAGATAAGAATTCAAAGTCTAAAGAATATATTTGGTCTTCACCTCTCCTTACTTGGCAGTGTGTTATAGTTGGCTGTCCCCAATGTTTCCTGAGCCATCCCTGTTCTCCGCTTGTCTACAAAAATCTTTTTTGTCCACTAAAAATGTTAGTAGATAGGATATGTTGTAGATACGATAAAATATCACTTTATTGTCTGGATAAAATATCACTTTATTGTCTGATTCGTACAGAAAAAATTGCTTTGGTTAGACAGACCATGGATGTGTTTTTCTGCCATCTCAGGGGAGTAAGTACAGTCTGTTCATCTCCTCTTCTAGAGTCCCCTGGATCGGGCCCAGGGAGCCAAGAACAAGGGTAACAAGTACTTCAAGGCGGGGAAGTACGACCTGGCCATCCAATGCTACACAGACGCCATCTCCCTGTGCCCAAGCGAGCAGAAAACTGACCTGTCCACCTTCTACCAGAACAGAGCGGCTGCCTACGAACAGCAGGTCAGACTCACACACTGTGGCCTCAAACCTACCAACATAAGCCGTTGATTGTGTGGAAAGCATGGTATTTGATTAATTTCTGCATCTGAAAAGAAATGAAAATAATCTGAAAACGGTTACTAATATTAGAAAACCTGAAATGGAAAGAAGATTGAATTTTCCTAGTAATCACATGCAGAACAGGTGCAGAAGCATCAATGGCTAATAGCCAGTCAGGGCTAGACATGTGCTGTGGCTAATTGTAACCTTTGTGTTATTTAGACTCACTCTCAGTCTGGGTTGTTAACCCACACAAGGCACAACTGATGCTATGACTGCAGTTATAAAGAAGCCTAAGCCCTTAGCTATGGCTTAGCGAAGATGTAAGCTAAGGTCTATGGCTAAGCTATTGTCGAGAGTTACAAGAAACTGAGCAAGATTTTTTTTGTATTATTTGGTGTGTATGTGTGTGAGTGGGCCATTTTAGATTAAAATATATGTGTATGATTTCATATGAAACATATGTATGTTTGTATGATTTCAGATTAAATGTGTGTATGATTTCAGATGAAACATGCGTGTATGATTGCATGATTTCAGAGGAAACGTGTGTATGATTTCAGATGAAACATGCGTGTATGATTTCAGATGAACCATGTGTGTATGATTTCAGATGAAGTGGACGGAGGTGGTGCAGGACTGCTGCCAGGCGGTGGATATGAACCCCCGCTACGTCAAGGCTCTGTTCAGACGCGCCAAGGCCCTGGAGAGACTAGACAACAAGAAGGAGTGTCTGGAGGGTGAGTCTTCAAGCCCTCTCGTGAAACAGACCAAAATAAACGAACAGGACAAAATGTTGAATACGAATGCTTATTGTGGCCATCACACGATCCACTTGGTCCCTGCTGTGATCCATCTAAGGCCCGCCACCCACTGAAAAACCACTGGCGCAGAGGGTTGAAAATCCACTCAGGATAAGATAATGCATATTGATCCCAGACTGGAAATACGCTGAAATCAACAACTCCCAGGGATTGAGTGGAATGACTGGTTGTAGCTCTCGACATGATGATGATGGTGTGTGTGTGTGTGTGTTCTATTCGTCCAGACGTGACAGCTGTTTGCATCCTGGAGTCCTTCCAGAATCAGCAGAGCATGCTGCTTGCCGACAAGGTGCTGAAGTCCCTGGGCAAGGAGAAGGCCAAGGACAAGTACAAGGTAGGGATCCAAACCGGCCAATCACAGAGGGAGAGAGCGGGATGTTAGCCAGTTACGTAGAGGAGACAGAGAATCAAAGAGGGAGACCTGAGAAAATCATATAGAGAGACATTAGCCCATCACAGAGCGATTGCTTTACAATATATTTTTGTTGTCGTCCACAGAACCGCGAGCCACTGATGCCATCGCCGCAGTTCATCAAGTCGTACTTCAGCTCCTTCACGGATGACATCATCTCTCAGCCGCTGCAGAAGGGCGAGAAGAAGGACGAGGACAAAGACAAGGAGGGCGAGGCCGCAGAGGTCACCGCAAGGTCAGAGAGCAGGGCCCGGTTGCCGTGGGGACAACGTCTTGGCTTACATTTCTGTGTAGTTTGTAATGATGGTTGGCGTAAGTGGCGCGAGTGTACAGTTTTCTGGCTGTTACTATAGGCCGTTTTTGTGCAATTGCAATAATGTTGAGTTAGTTTGAGTGTTTTGTTGCAATGCTCTTTTCAGTACTCACTTTTGCAGTACTTTAATTTACATTTTTATTTGAGATAGATTTGATTGCACTGCTGTGAATCATAACATAAGATGGTATGAAATTCACAATCATTATTCCAGTATTGTAAATGACATGACTATTATTCCGTCCTTAATTTATTTGTACTGGTTGAGCCAGAATAAGAACTCTACTCCTTGATTCTGGAAAAGCTCAGTTCAAAGCTGTCAGCTAGAGCTAGGTAGGCCGAAATAAATATTTATAGCTGAATAGACATTAGGGTGCTGTTACAAACCACATGACTCTAAAAGTCAACCGACTCCTGCAATGTTCTGTTGATACTACTGAAAGCCATAAGGTAGCATTCATTTCATACACGTACCTGTACTGTTTTGATGTAATACTTCACTGAGCTGAAGGAATAGTTTAATACCAGTGTGCGTGGGCTTGCCAGCTGGAGTAATCACAAACTAGTTTTTTTTTTTTTTAAGTTCTTCATTAAAAAACCAAGACAGTAAATTGATGCATTGCTGCCGGGTGTTCCATTAATAAACTTCAACACAACGGTCGCTCTATTAAATGTCAACAACATTAGAAAATACTGGCATCTGACATTAAGCCAAGCAGTTCCAACGTGTGACACTTATAGCATCAGAGTTGGCTTAGATGCCCGTAACCAAAATGGGGCAGGATAGTGTAGCCGAAAAGTAATCGATCCGCAATGCACACAGTCTATCTGTAGGCCTTCTTGAGGTGGATGCATTAATGAGCCTACCTGCTCATTAATGACATCCAACTGAATTAACTTCAAGTCAGTTAAGTCCCTTTGGATCAAAGTGTCTGCTAACATGACATGATGGTAAGATATGTACCGCTGGATGACTAGATGGATAACTATATATAACTAAAAACTCCGCATTCTTCACTCCTACTATAAAAAACAGCAAAAACGACGAATGTTCATTTTTGTTTCCCCTCCCCTTAGCTCTGGCTACCTGAAGGCCAAGCAGTACATGGAGGAGGAGAACTACGACAAGATCATAAGCGAATGCACCAAGGAGATCGAGTCGGCCGGCCGCTACACCACGGAAGCACTGATCCTAAGGGCCACCTTCTACCTGCTGATCGGGAACGCAAACGCCGCCCAGCCCGACCTTGACCGCGTCATCAACACACAGGATGCCAACGTCAAGGTAGCTCCAACTCTCCCCTCCCCTCCAACCCCTCTGAGGTCGGGTGACGGTTATACGATGCTAGAGCAGAGTGGAGGATCATGGGAGATCTAGAGGGGATGGGGATTCCCTCTGTGTAGTTGTAAAAAGAGAGCCACTGACAGAAGGTAGTGTGTTGAAGGACACAGACATGGGTACGGAATTATCATATTTTCCTAAGGAACTTTATAAAATATATATCTCCTGTTGCCTCCAGAAATCTATGGCCATTTGATGAGAGTGCTTAAAAGCATTTGGGGTGTGAATTAAACATATAAAAACAAATGTGTTTAATGAACGTTATGTCACATGGGGTTAACTTTAAGACAAACTCCTACCCAGGGAACATCCTTGTCATCATGTCTCTAGTTTGTCTGTGGCTGTGGGATGATTGATGTGGTGTTCTCCCCTCCGTGCGTAGCTGCGGGCCAACGCGCTGATCAAGCGCGGCAGCATGTACATGCAGCAGCAGCAGCCCATGCTCTCCACGCAGGACTTCAACATGGCCGCCGAGATCGACAGTCACAACGCCGACGTCTACCACCATAGGGGACAGGTGAGGGTCATTGGTGTTTGGTTGATTGCTTGTTTGGTTGGTTTGTCACAATAGCCTCCTTGTGGAGGGATAGATATCACACGATATTCACACAACGAACAGAATTACAAGTGTAAATAAATGTTTTATTTGCCTTGACATTTGAATTATATTAAAAGGGTGTTCATTATTACTTGGTGATTAATTCAGTCACCTTTTTTGATTAATGATAAGTCAAAATTCAGACATCTTAAAAAGTCAACAAAACATATTTCTAATTTGGTTTTAATCACGTCTTGTGTTTTTAGAAGAGTACGGGTACAGTTATCACCTGCTTTAATTGAGCTATGAATACATGGTTGTGGAGGTATTGGTTTGGGTTCGGAGATTCTGATAGTTGTGGGTGTGGTTCTTCTTGCCGTTAGCTGAAGATCCTGCTGGACCAGGTGGAGGAGGCAGTGGGAGACTTTGATGAGTGCATCCTCCTGCGACCAGACTCTGCTCTGGCCCAGGCCCAGAAGTGCTTCGCTCTCGTAAGTCAAAACCTCACGTTTTCTCAAAATAAACTTTCCCAATCACTGTGATACAAACAGTATTAAATATTACAGGAGAACTTTCAATGCTATGTCCCTACATGGTCTTCTGTGTCAGCTATGGTGAGGGTGTTCGGCGCCCAGCCGAAGGCTACTGGGTTCCATTCCCAATGACCGCAGCCTAACCTGTAGCCATCCTTGAGCAAGATGCCCTCACCGTTACCTGCTCCGTAATGACCTGTATCCGAAGTCACTGAAAGCTGCTTTGGATAAAAGGGTCTTATAAATTACTTCACTTGACTTTGATGGACTTCCTGTTCGCTTGACCAAATGGAAACAGATCCGATTGCATTGAAGCAGCAGCAGCAGCATGTCTCTGATTGGCCGGTGTGTGTTGATGTTGTGTTCTCAGTACCGGCAGCAGTACACGGGGAACAACCCCTACCAGGTGCAGACCGCCATGGACGGCTTCGAGGACGTCATCCGGCGCTTCCCCAAGTGTGCCGAGGGATACGCTCTCTATGCTCAGGTAACACCGCCACGCCGTCTTCTACTCAGCACTGCACTCACAGTTTTTGAAATGACTAATATACTCTATATATTATGTTCAATTGAAATTGTGTTCTCTGCAGGCCCTCACTGACCAGCAGCAGTTTGGCAAAGCAGATGAGATGTATGATAAGTGCATTGACCTGGAGCCAGACAACGCCACGACATACGTTCACAAGGGGTGAGCGAGCCAACAGTTGTTACTCAGCAGATCACTTTGTTACTGCGCCACAAAACAACACGTACATTAATTAGTTATTAATCTACAAAACGACAAATCATTTCGTTATTTACTGTAGAACATGACAAATAATGCTGTTGTTATTCGACAAAAAGACATTGTTCATTTTTTATTCAACAAAACGGCAAATTTTCAGTTTATTGCTATCAATTGATATCTTTCCGTTATTACGTGTCATTTAACCACTGTTATGTTCTCTTCTCCTCAGGTTGCTGCAGCTCCAGTGGAAACAGGACGTGGACCTTGGCCTGGAGCTCATCAGCAAGGCCATCGAGATCGACAACAAGTGTGACTTTGCCTACGAGACCATGGGAACCATCGAGGTCCAAAGGTCAGAACACGTCTCAAAGCTCTCCTCTACTTCCTGCTTACACTTAAGCCCCTCCAATCAAATGCTTTCTACCGAGATCCTGATTTCATACCTACTAGGACATGTATTGGGAGAGAATGGTCAGATGTATAGTATTTAAAGTGAGGAAGTGTGCACACCATTCATTCTCCAGAGGTTAAATGAACAGAACAAACATTTTGCCAAAAAGCGTATAAAAAGGAGCTTGAAATATTTAAATCTTTCTGCCCAAAAAGTATAAACTCTTTCTTAATGATATGCTGTTGACAACAATATCAATTTAAGACACAGAGGGTTTGCATAGCACTGTAGAAAGTATCAAAAATAAGTAACGAGTAATAATAGTATTTAAAAACAATTGTTTGGAAAGTAGTCTAAATATATGCTAAAGAGACCATGACATTTTTTAAATTAGTCGAGTGATTTGGAGTAGACTTGAGCCAACTTGGAGCTGACTCAGAGCGTACTTGGCCCTGACTTGGAGCTGACTTTATCTGAAGGGACTTCAACTGAAGGGATTTGAGCCATGTGGAACTCACATGTATGTATGGTCTTCCTCCTCCTCAGGGGTAACCTGGACAAGGCAATAGACATGTTCAACAAGGCCATTAACCTGGCCAAGTCTGAGATGGAGATGGCCCACCTGTACTCCCTGTGTGACGCCGCCTACGCCCAGACCGAAGTCGCCAGGAAGTACGGCCTCAAGCCGCCCACGCTGTAACCGTGGTTACACATGCCCACCATCAATCACAATCCTCCCGCAGCTGAGCCTGGTTTTGCTTATGAATTCAAATGCGACCGTTGACGTTTTAGTGTGTTGATGAGGGATACAGTTCTGGGTTAGGAACCGCTTGTGTTTACATCCAATCGGAGAGAGGTTTTTGGTTGCCGGTTGGTTCCTGGTGACCCCTGACCCTAGCTCCCCTGGTTAAGACATGGTTTGGAGATGGTCTCCTAACCGGCCTTCAGCTGGGATTTAAATTCGACTTGCAACACCCCTGATGTCACTCTCTAAATCCGGGAAGGATCTCTCTATTCTGTCATTCAGATTGTCTTTGTCCTGACATTCAGATTATATCTGTCCTGCCATTCTAATTGTCCCCATGCTGTCATTCACATTCTCTTTCCTGACATTCAGATTATCTCTACCCTCTCATTCACATTATCTCTATCCTGTCATTCATATAATCTCTATCTTCTCGTACAGATTTTCTCGATGCTGTCAAGCAGAGTATATCCATCACAAGGGCCTGTCCAGTGCTAACGATCTGCTTTCAATCCAAAAGTAGCAAAATAACTAAATTGGATCATGGTCAGTTAATTTGACAAGATAAAAATACTAAAAATACAATTCCTAAAATACTGTGAGAGCATTGTCTGATTAATTTGAGTTGCCGAATTGTTTAATTTATCTAACCTTTGCTCTCTAATAGTGTTTATGTTGTCCGGCTGCTTCCAACGTTCAAACATGACGAAGCAGAGAATGCAAGTTAAAGACCTATTGTCCAATGTGTGATGGGAGTGTTTTTCGGTTTATAGTTATAGTAAATACTGGAATGAATCACATGTAGGCAGTGCGCACAGCTTAGCGATTAACTTCAACATGTTATAAGGGGTCCTTTAAGTGTTATGTTTTTGTATTTGTACTTTTGTTTTTTTGTTTTCTATGCCTTGTACAGCATGTGATGTTGATGCAATGCTTGCCCTGATGTTTTGAAACCTGAACATAAGGATTCTGGACTTGTTTTCGAGTTGTCATGGCAACCTGGGTTCAGTTGGGCTCATCTGCTTTCGATACCCGCAGAGTCAAACTGGGACATATTTTTTTTCCAATCCCACAGGATTCCCCAGCCAATATAATATTTTGTTATTTAATTTTTTCATGTTATTCTGCAGACTGACCGGTGTTTTAAGACAGTTAAGATGTCACACACACACCATTAAAGGAACAGTTCTATTCACAATACATTTTTAGATCCTAAGGTTTACTGCTGGTAGGCTAAATTTAGACCTGTTAATGACGTCAAACTCCTATGGCACAAATTACTCCATTAAGAAAAAAAGGTTATTTACTAAGTGTTGGAAATTCTGTTTGGATATTTCTTAAGTAACTGAGCAGTGCTTTGGTTTGTAATTATACAATACTTAACAACAATCTGTCTACCACTAATTGAAGATGATATTTGACAGTTCTCCTGCTACCAACAATTTAAACCATACATTCCATTCTGAACACACTTCTGGCCGCTGCTAGTTGAAAGAATCATCAGAATAGTACAGGAACCGGAGGGTAACCTTTAACATGGACGTGAGCCTTTGACAATTATGTGCATCTGCAGATTTCAGTAATTTTGACTATGTTCTGAGAAAACACTTACACTAATCTTTGAGATGTACCACGACCAAAGTAAAAGAACATATGAATCCTAATAAAGTTATAATTACTGGAAAACGAAATCAGTCAATTTATTCTGTTGATCTATAGAAATTTGAGAACAAGTGTATTATTTTACAAAGGATTTATTTAAATAATTTATATTTTCCTTGTGATTTGAAAACAGATTTTCTATTTATTAATCATTTATATAATTTAACAACCAACCATATCCTTTAGTGAATAAAGAATGTAACATAGCCCACTTCATTTTTGAACCAATTAATTTATAACTTGGGTACCAACAATCAATGTCTTGCAAGGTAAACAATGGCACTGATGACAGTGCAAATATTGCAAACTTGTACAACTGAAAGATAGTGACATAGCAAGAAATAAGAATACAAAGGTCAAAGAACCACTAATTTTCTCCACTGAATTTAACCAATTAGCCCCATCATCTGCCCTATCACGTGACGCACGTTACGTCTCATCCGGGTCCGCTTGTCACGTGTGCCGTGACGTGGCGCGTCAACACAACAAAACGATGGCGGACGCCGTGGAGGAAGTTCTGCTCGCCACTTGGTGAGTCGATGCTTCAACACAACGATAACACAAATAACTTCAAATGATGTGTGTGGTCAGGTTGCACTCATATCGTGTCCATCGTCAACGGTTGTGTGCGTGTTCACCTGGCGGTGACGCTGAATGTTTATGTGTGTGTGTGTGTGCGTGTGTGTGTGTGTGTGGATATGAGTGGACGTGTCGGACATCACAACGCTAGCTAGCCACATAAGCTCATAATTGCTAATTATCTTGGATCATTTTGCTTCATTGTTTTGCAATAACACATCAAAATGATAGCGTGATGGTCCGTGGATGTATTTTAGTCCCTGTCTCTCACGTGGGACCATTGTGGGTTTGATCGGCCTGGGATAAAGGTGGTTATTATGTACGTTTAATACCGCATTTACTGCCTGTGTAACTTATTTTATCCTCCTAGTAAAACAGTGTGTTACATAATGGGTCATGTTTCACCTCTGATTTAATTTACCCACAGGATAGGTTTAGTCACACTTATGTTTTAACTTATTCACCTAGTAAAACGGTGTTACGTGACGGGTATCACACCTATATATTACTTGTTATCCTGCTAGTAAAACAGTGTGTTACATGATGGAACTAGTCCCATCTATGTTTTAACTTATCCTCCTAGTAAAACAGTGTGTTACATGATGGATTTACACCTGGTGTGCTACTGCTGTGTCTGTTTTTCTTTTAATTGTATTTTACGTGCTTTACAAATAGTTTCTTTATTATTACATTGTTATTAATAATATACTTTCATTATTTTACAACAGTCAATATACTACTACCAGTAACGCCACCAGTTGTACATGGAATCTCCATCTTCTAGATGAAGTCTTGTGGTAAACGTGTGCTTGGATTTCAGAATGAGGATACTATTCTTCTATCTACTACTATGTACTACCGACTTTACATGTTCGATACTCTATCCAGATGAGTAACATTTCTGGAGAATTTAGTTTCGTAGGATTTGTATTTTGTTTATATTTATGTATATATTTTCATTTATATATATGTATCGTAAGTTGAAAGTTAGCGTAACTCGAGTGAAGGATATAATGTAATTTTGGTGTGATTTAGATTGGTTTCCAAGCGCTTTGTATGGTTCTATAATTATAAGAATTAATGGTCTTGTTGCTACAGCTTTGTGTTTTTCTAAAACTGTTGGTAACATTGGTTGTTGCTCCAGCTTTGTGTTGTTCTTAAACTGTTAGTAACATCGGTTGCTGCAGCTTTGTGTTATTCTTAAACTGTTAGTAACACTGGTCTGGTTGCTCCAGCATTGTGTTGTTCTTAAACTGTTAGTGACATCAGCTGCTGCAACTTTGTGTTGTTCTTAAACTGTTAGTATCACTGGTCTGGTTACTCCAGCTTAATGGCTTCATGTCCTGCATTTCCAGCCCCAAGTGGGATAACTGAGATGGGGTTGATTTTGTGTGCTGCTTAGGGACCAGGATCTGGCCGAGGCCTTGGACTCTGGATCCGACATAGAGATGGAGAAGAACCTGATCCAGGAGGAGGTGATCCCTCCTCAACAACGAGCAAAGATGTGGAAGGTGAGAGGTCACTCAACAGCCCTGTGGAGGTTAAAGGCTAGCAGGGTGTCTGTGACATGACAATGTGGAGGAGGTAGATATGCTATGAAGATAAGCTGCTCGCTGAATCACATTGAAGACTTGAAGTTGTTAAACAGCATTTAGAACATGTCTTGCTCAACCAAAGTACAAATTAAGAAATATTAGGGTTGGGATGAAATGCGAAGATTGGAATCTATTGAGAAATCGGCAGTAGGTTATGCTGCTCAAAGTTTTTTTTATGTATTTTTCCAGTATAATTTGCCTTTTCCAATAGATGCATCATTTCTATGATCTTGGAAATGAAGTCATGATTAATTTTTGCCTTGAACATTTTGATATTTTTAAGTTTATCTCTGTTTTTAAACCCGCTAAACTATTCCATGTTATCGACACATGAAAGTACACGTATGATGGTCTGGGTTTTATAGAAGTGAAACTAGTTGACATGCAGAATTGCAGACTGACTGGAAAGACAGGCAGCCTTTGTCCAGGACAATAACTGAAGGAACGTAGAAGGAATGTGTCTTTACATTGTCCATGTATTCAGACGCACCCACTGTTTTATTTATGTTGGTAGGATGTGTCTACTAAGAAAAAAATGGATACCATTTCCTGCGTTACTAAATGAAAGCACAAGTGTACATTCGTTTTTAGCTGCTAATCAGTTGCTAACATTGTCACGGACCACTAACTAATTTCTAATTCGTTTCTATGTAAGGGATAATGACCGGGTCGCTGTACATTATCATGCTTATTACACGGTTACTTACCAGAGAAATCAATATGTAAAAATAGTCGTTCAATCCTAAAGTTGGAAATAGCATCCATAGCAATGGTCTTTTATTCATAGCAGCGATCTGCTATACAGAAATAACACGGCTCAATGCCCTAATTGATCAATCAGAATCAAGTATTCAACAAAGCCGTTTAATAAACAATAATAATGACCAGTGGAAAGGATCAACTTTTGTATCTCTTAATACCCTCGCCCTATTGTGTATCTCTCAGACCAGTGTACTGTAACCCCTCGTCTCACCTCTGTCTCTCTGTCTTGCCAGATCGCACTGAACGTGGCTGGGAAGGGTGACAGCCTCTCTCCCTGGGACGGTGTCCTGGACCTGCCCGAGCAGACGCTGATTCACAACCGCAGCCAGCAGCTGATCGGTGAGTTCGGCCCGTCACCTCAAATCAAGCCAACTTTATTAGTAAAGCCCTTTTAGTACAATGACAATGGGCTTCAAAGGGCTTTGCAGAGGCCCACGTTAGAAGACAAAACCCTAGCGCCTAAGACAACTCCCATGCTCCTTAGGCTTTAACGGTTAAGGGAAAAGGAAGACATTTGGGGAGAAATCCTAGTCTACACTATGCCTGAAACAGAGTCTGTGTTAACCAGGGCCCTGTTCCATGTGTGTAGACCAGCTGGGCGTGTCGGAGCAGGACCGCGGGGAGCTGGTGTCGGACGTGGAGGCGGTCATCACCTTCTACTGCAAGTCTAGGAACATCAGCTTCACGTCGGAGCTGAGCTGGCCCCACCTCCTCAAGCCCCTGCTGGGCCTGCAGCTCCCGCGCAGCGACCTGTACAACTGCTTCTACGCCATCATGAACAAGTACATCCCCAGGTGAGACCTCAGCTGCCTGTCTGTATGTCTCTTTGTTTCAGGTGAGACATCGGTCTGTCTCGGTCTGCATGTCCATCTGTTGATCCGTTTGCTTCAACATGTTATCTGTCTGGCTGTCTTTCTGTCTGCCTGTTTGTCCTTCCCCCTGTTAGTCTGTCTGTGTATAGGCTTCTGTCTGTCTTGTTTGTCTTTCTCCTCTCTGTATGTCTGTCTGTCTGGGTCTCGTCTGACCGTCTGTCTGATCCCAGCTCGTATTTCTGGGTGACCCTCCCTCCCATCAGATTGTACAGAATGTGTGTTCTGGATTAGATGGTTGACTCTGTTAGCCCTTGGTAAACATGATTATATACAACACACAATGCAAATCAGCAGAGAACATGAACTGGTTCCACTGCTGTCTTCTTCACTGTGATTTTTACCAACCATTTTTGTGTGTGTGACACACACGCACGCACACACACTTTTTTGTTTTGACCTTGCTCTCTGCTCCCTCTCCTCCTCCAGTGATTGTGTGGTTTTGTTTGTTCTATTTTGGTTCTTGTGTTGTTTGGACCCGTCTTGCATCCTGCAAAGACTGTCTGGTTCTGTGTTTTGACTCTGTCTCTCCCCTCTCATGCCTCCTGCAGGGACTGTGTGCAGAAGGGCCGGCCCTTCCACCTGTGTAGCTTGCTGCTGCAGTACCATGAGCCCGAGCTCTGCTCCTTCTTGGACACCAAGAAGATCACCCCCGACTCCTACGCCATCAACTGGGTACGTATGTCCACCTCACGCCTATCCTCCACGCTCTGTCCTCCACGCTCTGTCCTCCACGCCTATCCTCCACGCTCTGTCCTCCACGCTCTGTCCTCCACACTCTGTCCTCCACGCTCTGTCCTCCACGCTCTGTCCTCCACGCTCTGTCCTCCACGCTCTGTCCTCCACGCTCTGTCCTCTATGCTCTGTCCTCTATGCTCTGTTCTCCAGGCTCTGTTCTCCAGGCTCTGTCCTCCAGGCTCTCTAGGCTCTGTCTTCCAGGCTCTGTCTTCCACACTTTGTCCTCCACACTCTGTCCTCCATGCTCTCTCCTCATGGGTCTGTCCTCCACACTCTCTCATCCATGCTCTGTCCTCAACAATCTGTCCATCCCCTGGGTCTGCCCAGAATAAAGCTCAATCGAACTGGACTGGTGTGTTTATTCATCAAAGTGTGTCAGTGGTCGTAGCTGGAGAGGGTTTGTGTCTGTTTGTGTGTATGGGTGTGTAGGTTTGTATTAACCTGTGTGTGTGTGTGTGTGTGTGTGTGTGTGTGTGTGTGTGTGTGTGTGTGTGTGTGTGTGTGTGTGTGTGTGTGTGTGTGTGTGTGTGTGTGTGTGTGTGTGTGTGTGTGTGTGTGTGTGTGTGTGTGTGTGTGTGTGTGTGTGTATGCTCTCAGCTGGGCAGTCTGTTTGCCAGCCACTGCCT
>OMKX01108226.1:0-10943 GCA_900302425.1 Brosme brosme
GGCGGGTTGAAAACCCAAGTGCACCCCTTGCTTTGGAGGTAGGTTGTTATGTTTGTGTCTTGTGTATTAATACTCAGCTCTTTGCAGGCTCCCACAAAGTTAGTCCCTCTGTCCGAGCGGAGAAGTCTGGCTGGAACCCGGACTGCAAAGAATCTTCTGAGGGCGTTAATGAAGCTGTCAGTTGTCATGGATTCGATGAGCTCGAAGTGGACTGCTCTGGTGGACATGCACGTGAACATCACCGCCCAGCGCTTACTGTCTGCACTTCCTCCTCTTGTTCTACGTGTCGTGATGGCCCACGGCCCGAAGACATCAAGGCCTACGTTGGTGAACGGAGGCTCGGGTGTGAGTCTGTCGGCAGGTAGGTCTGCCATCTTCTGCTCCTGTAACTGCCCACGCAGCCTGTGGCAGGTCACGCACCTGTGGATGACAGAAGACACCAGACGCTTACCGCCAATGATCCAGTAGCCTGCTGCTCTGACGGCTCCCTCTGTTACGTGTCGCCCCTGATGAGCCAACTGCTCGTGGTAAAACCTCACCAGGAGAGTGGCGATGTGGTGTCTGCGTGGAATAAGAAGTGGGTGTTTCTCATCACGTGACAGGTCAGGAGCGGATGTTAAACGACCTCCGACCCGCAACAGGCCGTCTTCGTCGGTCACTGGATTGAGCTTTTTGAGGGGGCTTTGCTTGGGAAGTGTCTTACCCTCTTTAAGGTGCTTCAGTTCCTCTTCAAAGGCCTCATGCTGAACAGCACGGATAATCACACACTTTGCATGTGACGGTTCATTTGTGGTGAGTGTGTCTCTGAAATGGCTCCAGCCATGACGTTCTGTGCTGGCTGTGTTTCCCTTGAAAGATGCAGCGACGTGAATGAGTCTGGCTGTCACATTGCAGAGGTTTCTCCAGCTCGAGAATCTTGTGAACCGCTGTGTTCCCAGCCGGGCATCCGATGTCCTGGTAGCCAGAGCGGTGACCTCAGGTCGGATCTCAGCGTCTGTGTTGGGCTCCACCAGGGTGAAGCTGTGAGACTCCCAGGAGTCCTCTGGGTTGGTGTGTGTTAGGAAACTGGGCCCGGAGAGCCAGCTGCTTTCCTGTAGCTGTGTTGCAGGCATGTACCTTGTCGCATGGTCCGCAGGATTTCGGTCCGTGGGGACGTAGGACCACTGGTCTGGGTGAGTGGATCGTCTTATGCGGCTCACCCTGTTGGACACATACACGTAAAATCGTCTGGATGAGTTATGGATAGGGGTGTGACGAGATCTCGTGCCACGAGATCTCGCGAGATTAAACTCGACGATATTACCCGTCGCGTTAAAAATCGGTCTCGCGAGATTTGTGAGCTATCCAAACTTCTATTTGTGGCCTGTGGGGGCAGTAATGCGCCTTTGCTACGTCTAGGCTGCCAGAACCTAAAGACGGAGAAGGAAAAGAAGAAGAGGAGGGGAAGCCGCGAAAGCAGCCATAGACGGCCAGAATGACGGAAAATACCCATATTACCGTGGTAGATGCCCCTGCAAATTTTAAATCATTTGTTTGGCAGCATTTTGGGTACCCGGCGGAAATGATAAATGGCAGTAGAGTCACTGACAAGACACGGACAATATGCAAGCATTGTATGAGAATAATGCCGTACACCGCGGCTAATACGAGCACGATGCAGAGACATATACAGCACCACCACAGCTCGGTACTCAAATCAACAACTGCACCTGTGAAGAAAACACTAACAAGCCAGACAACGCTGACACACGGATTCGGACCTCAACTTCCACAGTCAAGCGCCAGAGCCACAACAATAACAAGAGACATAGGTGTTTTCATCGCAGCAGATATGAGGCCATTTTCTGTGGTAGAAAATCAAGGATTTCGGCGACTCCTCCACACACTGGAACCGAAGTACACCATCCCATCACGAGCGCATTTTACCCGCACAGTGATCCCGAACCTCTATGGAGAGTCCAAGAGCAAGGTTGTACAGATACTGAAAGACGCAGAAAGCATCGCCATAACAACAGACGGTTGGACATCGAGAGGTACGCAAAGCTACATCACAATTACAGCTCACACAATCAACAATGACTGGAAAATGGAAAGTGTTGTACTACAGACTAGGCCACTTTTCGAGTCCCACACAGGGGCAAACATAGCTGAGGTTTTACAGACAGCTGTTACTGACTGGGAGCTTAAAAAACCCAACCACGGCATTGCTATTGTTACTGACAATGCACGTAATATGGACGTGGCCGTGCGCGAGGCGGGATTGAAGCCGCACATTAAGTGTTTTGCGCACACTATAAATCTTGCAACCCAAGCTGGCCTCGGTGTTCCCCGCGTCGCTCGTTTGCTCGGGCGGGTGAGACGTGTGGCTGCTTTTTTTCATCGGAGTTCAAGGGCTACCGCGGTGTTAATGTCCAAGCAGAAACAGCTACAATTGCCATCACACAAGTTAATCATGGACGTTACGACGCGATGGAACAGCACGTTGGATATGCTGGCTCGTTACCTCGAGCAGCAAGCTGCCATATCAGCAGCTCTCACCAGCCCAGAGATAAGACAAAACGCCCGAAGCATTGATACACTTGACAGCTGCGATGTCAGAGATGCTGAAGACCTTGTGAAGCTGCTGCATCCTTTGAAGACAGCCACCACAGTGTTGTGTGAGGAGAAGAGTCCCACAGTGTCTCTCATTGTGCCACTGAAGAGCATGACTGAACAGAACATGACACCAAATGATGGAGATTCCACCACCGTGGCCAACACAAAGACTGCAATCCTCACGAATATTGCCAACAGATACAGTGGGGATGCCTTCAACTATCTGCTGGAGTGCACGGTACTGGACCCAAGGTTCCGGACTCTACCTCAGCTAGACCATGACCAGTGTGAGGCCGTCTTCCTGAGGGTACAGAACAAGGCAGAACAGTTGCTGCAAAAACAGGTATATCACTTTAAATTGTATTGTGTATGTTTGTCAGCTAAACATTTTTAAGAGATTGATGAAGTGTGTGTGTGTGTGTGTGTTAGAAACATGAGAGCATCAGTGTGTGTGTGGGCTCTTAGCTGCTTATCAAATTAACACCAGTGTTTCTTCTGTTTAAAGACCACAGCTGAGAGGGAAGAAGGGGCAGCAGGTGGAGCTCACTGTCCCACACACGGTAGAGAGGA
Source organism: Brosme brosme (assembly GCA_900302425.1). Classification (NCBI taxonomy): domain Eukaryota; kingdom Metazoa; phylum Chordata; class Actinopteri; order Gadiformes; family Lotidae; genus Brosme; species Brosme brosme. The sequence goes on from OMKX01108226.1 coordinate 3,166, forward strand.
GGCTGTGAGAGATGATGAGCCCGAAGTGACAGAACCTGCTCCCAAAAAGACGGCACTTGAGGACCTGTTAGGGAACTCTTTCCCTACTGAGCCAGAGGAGTCCAACAGTTCAAAACAGGCTGAGAGGGAAGTTGAAAACTACAGAAAAGAGGCCTCTATCCCTCTCAGCGGCTGCCCTCTGAAGTGGTGGCAAGAACACTCCTCCCAATATCCTTTGCTGTCTCACCTTGCCAAAGCGTGCCTTTCTGTCCCTGCTACCTCCGTTCCAAGTGAGCGCATCTTTTCAACAGCAGGAGACATAGTCAATGCGCAAAGATCCCAACTGCTGCCAGCGAATGTGGACATGCTTATATTCTTAAAAAAGAACATGGCTGTGTAGTAGATTTGGTTTTGCACAGCTGTCTGGTCAATGGACCAGACAGCTGTCCCAAAGACGACAACGACAGTGCTGCAGCGTTGGCGAGATAGCGTTGGGACAGTAGAGATGGGAGTGCATGTATATCACACACACACACACACACACACACACACACACACACACACACACACACACACACACACACACACACACCCACACACACCCCTCTCTCTCTGATTCGACCCCAGTGTGGGAGCCCTACTGGGTGTATTCTTAACCCCTCTTGCCCTGGAATGTTACTCTTGACCAAATTAGCTATCCAGGGATCTCATGGAGACTTCCCAACAACGGCTCCAAAGTTATTTAAAAAAAGTTTTGTTTTTCTTCTTCCTGTGTTGCACCCTGGGTATCGAGTGAAGCCGTGCGTACAGTATTGGTTATGTTTTGATATTCTGACTGTTGATAATGCTGTTATATTGTTTGCACTTGAAAAAATGAATTATTTAATTTATTTTACTTTAACTTTTTTAAATTGTAGTTTAAGTTTCAATTTCATGCATGTAATAAAGAGTTATAATATAATATATAATCGGTTAAATAAAAGTGTTGTTCCAGTCATATATTTTGTCATTGTAGTTTTCTTAAAATCTCGTCTCGTCTCGTTCTCGTGAACCCAATATCGTGTCTCGTCTCGTCTCGTGAGCTGAGTGTATCGTCACACCCCTAGTTATGGATGTAGCCTAGAACTATCTCACTGTCTGTGAAGAATCTGACGGCGTCCACATGGATGTCCACCTCATCTCTGATCAGCTCATACATTTCAACGGCAAGCATAGCTGCACATAGTTCAAGGCGGGGAATGGTGTGTGCAGGCCGGGGAGCCAGCTTTGACTTTCCCATAATAAATCCTACGTGTGCTTCGCCGTCAGAGCTGATGGCTCGCAGGTAAGCCACAGCCCCTATCGCCACTGTCGACGCGTCAGAGAAAATGCAGAGCTCCTTTCTCTGGGTTGAAGACAGCAGAATGGGCATATAGCACCTCTTTATGTGTAGGCCTTCCAAGGCTATGAGTGAATCTCTCCACGTCTTCCACTCATTTTCTCTATCGGGGTCGAGTGGAGTGTCCCAGCCTTGCTCTGATGAGAGCCCGCGTACTAATGCTTTCCCTTGCATAATTATGGGAGCAGCGAGCCCAAGGGGGTCGTATAGACTTTTGACTGTGGACAGGATACCCCTTCGCGTGTATGGCTTCTCCTCTCGGGACAGCAGGAATGTGAAGCTGTCTGTTTCCAGGTTCCAGGAGAGGCCCAGGGTTCGCTGGAGGGGGAGAGGATCAACGCCGAGTTCCAGGTGCTTCAGGTCTTTGGAGCGGTCTTCCTCAGGTAAGGCCTCCATCACCTGTTCGTTGTTCGATGCCACTTTGTGTAGCCGCAGATTGGAATCTGCCAGCATCTGTCTGGTTCGCATAAGGAGGTCTACTGCAGGCTGAGGGGAGGCAGCAGATGTCAGCCCATCATCCACGTAGAATTGACGCTCCACGAACTGTCTTGCATCGGAGCCGTATTCCGTCTCACCTTTCTCTGCAGCACGTCTCATGCAGTAGATGGCGATGGCAGGTGAAGGGGTGTTTCCAAATACATGGACTTTCATCCGATACTCCACCACTTTCTTGTCCAAGTCATTGTCCTCATACCAGAGGAAGCGGAGGTAATCTCTATGATCAGGCTTGACCACAAAGCAGTAAAACATTTGCTGCACATCTGCTGTAACAGCTATTGGCTCTTTGCGGAACCTCAGAAGCACTCCTAGCAGCGTGTTGTTCAAGTCTGGGCCACTGAGGAGTACATCATTCAGGGATACGCCGTCACATTCAGCGCTCGAGTCGAATACTACTCTTATTTGACCCGGCCTCTTTGGGTGATAAACACCAAATGTGGGGAGGTACCAGTGTTCTTTACCTGCCTCTAGTGGTGGCACACGTTCGGCTTGGTCGTTGTCCAGCATTTTCTGCACGAACTCTATGTAGTGACTTTTCGTTTCTGGCTTTTTCTCCAGGGTCTTTCTGAGACAGCAGAGACGTTTGACAGCCTGTTCCCGGTTGCTTGGAAGAGGTCGTCGTGGTGACCGGAATGGCAGGGGTGCTACCCAGCTGTGGTCGATGTCCTGGAAGACCTCTCTGTCCATGATGGTCAGGAACGCTTTGTCGTCCATTGACAACGCTGTCTTGTTGTCGTCTCTGGAGCTTTCAAACACTGCGTGGCCGAGGCTGTCTGTGCTTGTTGCCCAGCCTGTGTCTTCATCACAGGGGGGTGAGAGACGGTTGTGTCGCTGCGGTGCGCTGCTGTGGTGCTCTTTTATCTGGATGTTGTTTGGGCAGGGATGGAGAAAGGATGTTCGTCCATTTTGCAGCACGTTGGCTTTGTACACCTTAACTTGGTTGTGGGCTGGTTTGTGGGCTGCCCCCAGACAGACGACACCCACGATGACCCAGCCCAGGTCCAGCCTTTGAGCGTATGGAGCATTGTGTGGCCCGTTGATTTGTTCACGCACCTTATGCACTCTGAGGATGTCTCTTCCCAGGAGCATGAGGATAGGTGCGTCGGGGTCCACAGCTGGAATCTTGTTCGCCACTGGCTGGAGGTGGGAGTGTTGCTCTGCGACGTCAGGAGACGGGATTTCAGATCTATCATCCGGCACCATGTCACACTCGATTAGTGTGGGGAGGGAGAGTTGTAGTTTTCCGTCCATAGATTCAAGCATGAAGTTGTCGACTCATCTGCCGGAGGTCTCTGTTGTCCCCGCGCAGGTCCTCAGTGTGTATGGGGCTGGACTGGCTTTGATGCCGAAGAACTCTGTCTTTGCGAGCGACTTGTTACTCTGTTCATCCAGCACTGCGTACATCTTAACGGCTTGATCTCTTCTCCCTGCAGGATAAGCTTTGATCAGGCAGATCTTAGCCCATGAGCGTGGGCTGTCTGCATTACTGCAAATCTCTGTGCACATGGATGTGACTGTGGGTGCGTCTTCATCTGGCTCCCCGCTTTCCTCCTCCGTGTGAGCTCTCTCGCTGGATGTAGGAGGGCCTGGGTGCAGAGCCGTGATGTGTCTCTCACTATTGCACTCGTCACATTTGATTGATGCTTTGCAGCCTTTTGCCATATGCTGAGTTGACCCGCAGCACTTAAACAGGGTATCCGCAGTGTCTTAGAAAGTATTAAAAGGTGATAAATCAATTTTGGGAAAATTAAGACCCTTAAAAAGTATTAAAAAAGTATTTTCACTACTTTACTAAGTCTTAAATTTTGAAGGTATTTTTTCTGAATTCGCTGTCCAAGAGTTTGGGTCCTAAAAACATCGTAAACGTGTAAAAATGTATTTGTTTCCTTAAAAAACAAAGATGAACCGGTACATAAAAAACTACGCTATTGTGGGTTCGTAAACTGTCTACGAGAGTGCCAGAGTGCACTCGGAAATTCACAAAGTACGCTCTGGCGCTCCCAGTGCATATTACGAACGCACCTATGTCACCTATGTGCGCGAAAAAACGGAAGAGAAGGCTTGGTGAACGGTCATGGGGAAGTGCAAGTTTGCGGAGTCCTGGCTTGACATGCCGGACTTTAAAGAATGGCTGCAGCCAGTGGAGGGGAATACCAAGGAGGTATATTGTAGAATGTGCAAGAAGAGGATTAACATCGTGTCTATGGGAATTAAGGCATTAAGGTCCCACTTGTGTTGTGCTGGCCACAAAGTCGCTGCTAGCCGCCGAGAGCGGCAGCTCTCCATTGCTGCTTTCTGTGCACCACCACAACCTAGTGCCGTCACACTACCACCGGCAGCCGCACCTGAACCTAACGTTACGGCTACGACCTCGGCTCACTCTGCCTCCTCATTTTCTGCCGACATCAGGGTGGCGCTAGGTGGCACGGCAACGCTGCGTGCGGAGGTGTTGTCTCCACACAGCGGAGAAACACCACTCGCTGAACAGTAACGAAAACTTGGCTGACGTTTTCAGGGCCATGTTTCCCGATTCAGACATAGCCAAGACTTTTGCTTGTGGTAAGGACAAATCTGGTTACATTATACGATTTGGCTTAGCACCATACTTCAAGCAGGAGCTCATCAACACAATCAACAAGGCTGGCCAGTTCGTCTTAATGTTTGATGAGTCGCTCAACAAATCAACAAAAAAGAAACAGCTTGACGTCCACATTCGATTCTGGGAAGATGACCGTGTCCAATCTAGGTAACCCCTGTTTAATACTATACTATATAATCTATACACTATATATATTTTTTCAACCTGCACGCATCTGTGTGTGTGTGTGTGTGTGTGTTGAGGAGTGACACATGAATAAATATCTCTGTCTGCCTGGCTAGGTACCTTGGTTCCCAATTCTTAGGACATGGAAAGGCTGACGACCTGCTACATCACATTAAAGTAAGTTAATTTACTAGCATTTCATTTTAAATTTTTGATACTTATGGACAATCCTGTGGCTAAGGTGTAGATTAAGAGACTGGGATGTGGCAAGTGACTCAAAACAGGTTGAGGGATTGGTTGTCTGTAAGGATAAACATGTATAAATGTGACACACAGTGGTGTGATAAAGGTTACTGTTATGTGGATCTGAGATTTGTGTGTGTTTGTGTGTATGCTTGCGCGCACACATGTGTGTGTGGTTGCTGTGGGTCCTTTGATTAGCAAATTGTCTTCAGTATTCTTGGGGAGTGAAGTTGGCTGACCAGGCTAGCTGTTTAGTTTAGCTTGAATGGCTTGGAAGTAATTAGAGCACATTACCTGAATGTACAGTGAATAACATTCATCTATGTTTGTTAGTACCACTTGTTTGTTTCACTTATAAAAACATATTAGATTACTGGTATGCTGATATTACAAATTTTGCTTCAGGAATTTGGACACCAAAACATTGTATTTCATATAACCATTTTACATATAATAATGATGAGTGAAAATTGGGCTATAGTTAATATCTTACTGAATGCCAGTGTATTTCAAAAATAAACATTCAAGGAATATTGCAATTAATATACTTGTTGTGTTTATTCCCAGGAATGTGTTGCAAAACTGAATATGAGGCAGCTTCTCTCTCCTCCAGACGGAGCGTGCTGAACTGTATGGTGCTCATCTGGTCAATGTTGGAAGCTGTGGGCTTCACACGCTCCACAACGCAGTGAAGGCAGGCGGACAAGCTCCTTCCAGCACTCCATTACCTCTTCCACAATGTTCCAGCCAGGAGGGAAGCTTTTACTGCCTTGACTGGGTCCACCTCCTTTCCACTACCATTCTGTGGCCACAGGTGGGTTGAGAATTGTTTGCTATACATATTGCGGCCGGATTCGGCCCGAAATGTCTGTGTTTTTATGTGGCAACAATAAAGTGAAATGACAGTTAAAATTGGAGTGACCTGACATTGTCCATTTTTGCATAGGTGTATTGAAAATGTCCCCGTGGCAGAGAGGACAGTTGAAGTGTGGCCAATGGTCAGGTTGTATGTGGGTGCTGCATGGATGCAAACATACATACGCACACGCACGCACGCACACACACACACACACACACACACACACACACACACACACATTATTTAATTTTATTTTATTTGTTCCTTTCATGAAATTGCACAATAATAGAATATAAAATAAACACATAGATTCATCACACATAATTTCAAATCAACATTTTTCATGATTAGAAAGAAGCAGTAAGAAGAATTATCTGTTTAATGGTAGGATAGTAGGATGGTTCTGTCACTGATTACTTGCTATATCCTTTTAAGAGACTCCTGTGGCGGTTTGTAAAGGGAGAGCTCCTGCAAGACACCACTCCGCTGAAGCTAACTAAAATTGACGTTGCTGATGAGGTGAATAGGGTATCCTACAAGAATATTGACATAGGACTGGGTGCTGAATCTGTCATCAAGGTAATTTTGATAATGTCTATTTTCTTTTCAGGGATGTATGTATGGATTTTTGCTTTCTGTACACCAATACAACTAGTAAAATTTTTACATTTTATTCTGCTATTTGTATTATTATTATTATTATTAATAATAATAATTGCCGACGTGGAGAAACTTTTTTTAGACTATTAAGCTTACCTTCTTCATCATTTACATTCTATGTTTATAGTCTATGTTATATTTGTCAGGCACTTCAGAGCAAGCCAGGAAGCAGGGTAGGTGAGCTTTCAGTTCTCACTTTCAGGAAAGAGTGCATGCAGGGCCTGGTTAAAATCGTTCAGAAAGTGCAGGAGAAAAGCCCCCTGAAAATTCCAGTAGTCAGGGCCATTGGAGGTCTGGACCCCAGAAGCATGCACAGAGATGCAGAGGGGTGCCTCACAAAGATGAAGACTGTAGTACGAACAATGCTGCAGGACAAGCAGTTGGCAGGAGGCGTCTCTGCTGGTAGGAAAAACATAGGGAGAGTAAAAGTTGAGACTTTATCCCAAAATTTAAATATATCAAGTTGTCTCATATCTGGCTGTAGGTGAGTTTTGAAACTAAGATTCCTAGTGTTTAGAATTACGATTGCTTGTTCTAACTTTCTATCTGTTACTGCTGTGTGATTTTGGCCTGTGTTGTTGTGATTGTTGTTGTACTTCTGGCTAGTTTCTGTCACTTAAGGCCTGTGCTGTTGTGATCAGTCAAGAGGTCGTTCTGGCTAGTTCCTGTCACTTAAGGTGAGAACAAAAGCCTTGATAGCTGGGCGGAGCCAAGTCTGCCTGAGCTACCTTGCCCATTTAAGGGCTAGCTATTATTAGCGTCAGCTGTAGCGTCAGGACCCGGGAAACAAAGACCCGGGAAACAAAGACTAAGGGAGTCTCTCTGTGGGAGTCCCTCGAGGAACCCCGGGGAGCCCACCTGCCCTATTACAGCTATGTGTCGTACTTCACTCATTGTCAGGATTTCCACCCATAGACGGCGTTACCATAGCTCCCCTGCTCGGCGCAGTAACCCGTCTAATCTGTGCCATCCACCTAACCTTGCTTACACTGACCTTGAGGTGTGGGAGGACTCTGGAACTGCCAATCGGCGGTCAAGAAGGCGGACTCGATTCAGCCTACGCGTCCCTCATGACCCTTCACTTCCTGGCCCTGACAGAGACTTGGATCACTCCAGAGAACTCTGCTACTCCTGCTGCCCTCTCCCCGTCTACTCATTCTCCACACCCCTAGACCATCTGGCAGAGGAGGAGGGACCGGACTCCTCATCTCGCCATGTGGTCCTACCAGGTCCTTCCACTACAACACTTAGCCAGATCTGCGTTTGAACTCCACGCTGTCACTGTCACCCTTCCTATCAAGCTCTCCATTGTGGTGATCTACCGTCCTCCAGGTCCCCTCCGTGACTTCTACGACGAGATGGATGCCCTCCTCAGCTGCCTTCCTGAGGATGGCACA